>JASVER010000008.1:6379654-6398796 GCA_030449065.1 Oceanodroma leucorhoa
GGGCGGAGCGGCGCCGGGAGCGCCCCGCGGGCCGCTGCCCGGGACGAGCCCGAGGACGTGACTTACTTCCCTCGCGAGCCCTCTGCGTGTCCGCGGCCCCGCCCGGCGGCAGCGGGTCCGTGCCCCCTCTCGTCCCTGCACCGGGGGGGTGGGGGGGGCGCATTCGGAAGGGGAGATGCTGCGCAGAAGAAGCCGAGACGCAGCGAGGGCGTCTCGGGGCCGCGGCGGTCCCCGAGCTACGGCCATGGCGGGACACCCGGCCCCAGCCCCGCAGTCGCTTCGGAGCGCCCCGGGGCGTCACTCCAAGTACCCATCAAAGACATCCAGCTCGCTGTCCGTCTCGTAGAGCACGGAGCCGGGGTCGGAGAGCACCCCCAGATCCACCAGAGCCTGGTCCATATCCTCGGGCAGGAAGACGATGCCTACATTGAGAACGATGTACTCCATCAGGAAGGCATAGTACAGGATCAGCACGTTGACAAAGAACAAGCCCACGTAAAACATATAGGGCAGCACCAGTAGCGCATGGAAGGCCCAGGACTCCAGAGAATCCAGACGTGCCGAGACCGCGGCGGGCATGCAGCCGTGCGGGGCGGCGACGGGGGCAGTGGGCGCCGCAGCGGGCACCGACCTGCCCGGCCGGCGCGGAGGGGGGCGAGCGGGAGCGGCGGGCGCCGGCGCGGAGCCGGCAGCGGGGCGCGCAGGACYGCGCTCCGCAGCCCCGGTGGCAGGAAAAGGCAAAACCGCAGAGACGGAGCCGGATCCGGACCCTGGGAAGAGGCGAGCTCCGCAGGGGCGCGGAGGCGGCACAGCCGCAGAGCGGCCGGCTCGGTCCCCTCCTTCCCCGGAGGAAGAGGCGCCCCGGCAGGCGGGCGGCCAGGGCGGGCTTCAGCGGCGCTGCCGCAGCCCCGCCGTTGGCAGGAGGCTGCTCAGGGGCATTTCCAGCCCGGCTGCTGCAGTCCCGCCGCGGCTCCCCCTCCTCCTCCCGCCCGCAAACTTTGCGGAAGGAGCCCGCAGGCGCGTTGTCGCGGTGGGCGCGAAGCACCTGCCGCCGTCAGCGAGCCCGCCAGCCCCGGCCTGCGCGGCAGGACCCTGCTGCCCGCCCCCTCGCCTCCCCGCCCCGCCGCCTGCCCCCGCCGCATGCCGCGGCTGTTTACCGCGCCGCGTCCCCTCGCAGCGCCGCCCGCCCGCCCGCGGCGCTGCTGGGTGGCTTGAAGCGGCCGTGACGGGCCGCGCCGCCGCTACCGGCAGCCGGGTCCCGCCGCGCCTGCCCGAGGGCCGGCCGCGTCGGCTGGAGCGGACGGGAGGCGTCTCGTGGTGCCCGACCCGCGTCTGCCCGCCTCTCGCCTTCCCGAGCGCTTCAGCAGCCCGCAGCCGCCCGGGCGGTCGGCGTGGGCGGGTTTTGCCTGTTTCTTTGCCCCTGGAAGTTGTTTTCTGTTCCCCTGTTGTTGAACAAGGCCCTTCTGGAGCAGCCGCGCGGGCCTGCGCCCCTGCCGGCTTTGGTGGAGGCGTTTCTTTGCTGACCAAGGTTTTACCTATATCAAAATATAATCAAAGGCATGATTTTAAGCTTGGGKTTTTTTTGACGCTGGCTGACAAACTCTTCAGCTTTTACTTAGATTTAGTTTAACTAGTTAAAGCAAAAAAAATCTAAAACCAGGTCAAGACAGTCATTAATGGTCCCATTATCTTTGTTCTGCTTTAATTAAGTTAGTTTTAAAACCAATTCAAAACTAAATGTGCAATCCTTACTGGAAAAACCTTAGCAAGAGGAATGTCAGCAGCTGAATTTCCATCACCGCATCTTGCAGCATCCTGTTCTCCTCTGGTCAGAACTGACCCCGCCAGGGCTGCTTGATTTTGAGTTATGGAAGGGGAACAAGGAACGTCAGGGGCCAAATTTTACCTCAAATTACAATGTATTGGGGAGGTATATACACACATTAAAAGGCTATTTTTTGTTTAGGCTAAATCTAGTCTTTTATAACTTAACGGTCCTCTCACGACCTGACAAGATCTAACTCGTAACTGCCAGAGAGGGAAGGAACAAATTAAAAAATTGAGCCAAGCCCTCCGGCCGCAGGAGGTGCCGGCGGCCCGCGGCCCGCCGCTGCGCTCGTGCTCACGCACGGGGCTCACGRAGGGCTGAGCACCTGTGAGACGAACTGCCGCAGTGCGCCCTCAGAGGAGGGCGGCCTCGGGCACGTGCTTCCACTTTTCTGTGGAAATCCTGACAGGAAAGGAGAAAACCGCGGGCTCCCCGGGGACCCTCCCGTTTCCCTGCAGGTAGCAGGTGGGTGTCGGGCCGCGGTGGCTGGCGGGGGACGGGCCATGAGAGGTGTCATGCCGTGCCGGTGGCGGGCCGCGGCAGGTGCCGGGCCCTGGCGGGTGCTTCCCAAGCCGGGGGTCCCGGGAGAAGGGGCGTCCCGAGAGAGCGCCGGGCCGAGCCTGACGGGCGAAGGCGGGAGCCTGACGGGGCTCGCGCCCCGCGCCCCCTTCTCCCCTCCCCGCCCCGGTGCCTGCTGGGACTTGCAGTCCGCGSGGCGCTGGCGGGGCGAGGCGCGGGGCGCAGCTTCCCAGCGTGCCCCGTCCGCGCATGCGCCGTGGCGCCTGTGTGCGCCGGTGGCTGCCGGTGGTGGGGCTCCTTCCCGGCCTCCGCCCGCCCGGGCGCCGCTCGCCCCTCGCCCGCCCATCCCCGCGGGGCTATGAAGCCCTAGAGCCCSGCGGCCCGTAGCAACCGTTCGCCGCCAGCATGTTCGGCCGCTCCCGCAGCTGGGTGGGCGGTGGGCACGGGAAGGCCGCCCGCAGCATCCACTCCTTGGACCACCTCAAGTAAGCGCGGAGCCGGCTGCGGGCTCGGGGGCAGCTGTGAGGGGAAAGAGAGCCGGGGGCTGTCGGGGGCAGCCGTGCTGCGGTCGGCACGCCCAGGTTGTGAGGGGACTCGGAGGGTACGAGGCGGCGCGGGGGGCGGTAGGCGGACGGGCTCCGTCTGCGGAGCTGCTCGGACAGGGTTTTCCCTCGGAGAGGGCTGCGGAGCGGGGCCGGGGCGGCTCGGAGGCGTCCCGGCGGAGAGGGGGTGAGGAGGGAGGCGGCGCGGCAGGCGACGCTCCCCAGCCGCTCGCCCTCTCCTCGCCTCTGCGTTTTGGCGCAGCTTTCCCGAGCCGAAAGCTCCCGGAGCAATTCACCAGCGGCGAGGGATGCTCTCGGTGCCGTGTGGGTTGGTGTCTTTCTCACGGAAATCTGCCTCTTCGTCCCAAAATGTCTTCAGGGCAGACGCAGTTCCGTGATGTCATGTCACATTCATGGCTGCGATACGCGTTTGTTTAATTTTTAATAATGTTACAGACTCATTCAGTGGAGTAGAGTGTAAGAGGTGATAAATACAAGAAATATCACATTCCTCTTGAGGGAGAACTTTGATTGTTTCCTGGTAGTGGCTAAGGCGGGGAAGCAAGGAGCCTGGTCCCAGACTGTAAACAAWATAGACTCTTTGAGGTGTGTGTGTGTGGATCTTAGTAGTTAACAGTGATTCATGGTAGTCAGGATGGCRGTTTTGCAGGTCCAGGGGATGTACCCTGGTTAGAGGGCTCAGCAGCTGGCACAAAAGTAAAGCYGTTGAGCTTGAGAATTGTAACATTAGTCTCTGGAATCTGATATYCTTGCGTTACTGCTGACTGCAGAAGGTGGAATAGTTTTTTCTAGCGCTGCCACTGGAGAGTTGAAAGGATGGCAAGGGATAAAACAATTTTAAATTCTCTGTTCCATTTTAAGGGTTCTGCTATTGCGAGAAAAATGAGATTCACTGTTATAGCTTCTCCTTCTACTGAACAAGAAAAGGAGGTTATTAAGAGAGGAAGCATTTTCTAAATGAAATCATTGTGAATGCGTAGCTCATTGAGAAATAAGTGGCTGGTAGTTTTCAATGATTAGTCAAATTACAAGGAGGACGTGAATGGAGTCTGGCAGTAATGAGCAGGATGCACTTATACAAGTTTCGGATCTTGCAATTACTTTATCAAGATGATTTATGGATTCTGGCCCTTGTCTCTGAACTGGAAAAATGTTCAAAACCAGCAAGACTAACTGAAATGCATTACTTCTTACCAAAGATAGGGAAATCAAGTCCATAAATACAGAACTGATGAGACAGTAGCACTGCAGAAAGTGATTTTGAGAGCATGGTAGGTTGGAGTAGTAAGTCAACATGATCTGGCATTGCAGAAAAAGGGGGAAAGTCATGCTCAGATATAAACATAGGAATTTTCTATTTAACATGCAAGGGGTAGTCATTAGGTACTACTGAGCACTAGTGGAGCTTTAGATCTATCTGGTTTTGATATTACACTTGAAGATAGAGTAAGAATGCTGATGCATGATGAATTTTGAAGAAGTTGAGTTTAAGTTTAGAAAAAGTAGGCTGATGAGAGGGAGACTTTAGGACGTTAGAATCTTTCAGGTAAGAAAAATGYGATCATATGTTCTCTCGGGGCCACAGAGAGTAGAAAAAGTGATACCCTGTTTGATTTGCAGCAAAAGGGTATTAGGCTATAAATGTTGTAGCTTGTGCTTGATTTCTTTGAGAATTGAAGTATAGAGTTCTCTATTAAAATACTAGCTTTGGTTTGTTTGCTTTTTTCCATGTAATTTTTTTAATTATGAAATCTGAAATGGTGGTATGTAAAGGACAGCGAAGACCCCGATCTGTTTAGACTATGTATATTTTAAGTGTTTGTTTACTAGGCTGTATTAATTTCAGTTTCTAGTTGGATGTCAATAGCAAAAGCAGCTACCTAGTGGTAAAGCAAAATTTAGGGCTTTTCTAAGGTAGCAGTTGAAGTGGGTAAAGCAACAGAAGGAAAAAGGGCAAAGAACCTTTGTTTCGGGGTCATGAAAGAAGGTCAGTCTTGATAAACTCACCATCCTGTGAGCTGTCTGCATTCTCATCTTTTCAACTCATCAAAAACTCGTGTTGTGTTCCATGTGAGTGAGTTGAGTAGAACACGCGAACCTTGCTATCACAGGTTAGCTTAGCATGTAAAAGGTGTATTATGCTATGTTACAAGAGTGAAATTAGCCTGGGCTATCCTTGAGGGAATATTTTTATTTTTAACATGCATAATGTAGAGTTTAGTCTAAATTGTAAACAATACACCTATTTAGTAATACTGAGGGAGTTACTGCTTTTTGTCAGTAATCATGTTGGATTATGTCTGTAATCATGTTGGATGTGGAACTTCCTTTCCCATCAGCTTTAATGCAGTTTGTTTGAGGCTTGCTTTTGAAATTTTACTAGTCAGTCTTTCTGCAAACATGCTGTAGAACGGATTGGCTAAAGGAAAATTGTGAGGCTATTTGTGTTAAGTGTTTTGATACAGTCTCTTGGTCTAGTGAAAACGGTTACAATTTAATCCAGCTTTCTAATACCTTGCTGAATTGTGATCTAGAGGGGCTATGAGACAGTACTATGCACTGCCCGAGTGCTTCTGACTGTTATTTTTCAGAGAACTTGATATTTTTGTGCCCTTTGGTTAGTAATTGAGGGAATGTCAATAACTTAATAAATGGAGAAAGCCTAAATATTCTGGAAACAGGAACAATGTTCGTGATTGCTTGTGAAAATGGTCTGAAATGATTTGTTTTTCTTTACACAAGATTGTGTCTGAAACAAGGCCAGAATCCACTTCTTAAAGGTGGCATCCAGCAGTTTAAAATGAGACCTTTTCCCCCTCCCTTTATATAGTCCTCTGCCCTGTTTATTATATGCTTCCAGTTCTAAAAGCAAATACATCAAGGCTGTTTTAGRTAACAGTCTGTCTTGCTACACAAAATTGAAGTTAGTGCTTTCTCACGAGCTGTGGGTTCTTCTCTTTCTCTTGTGGCCTACCTTTGCACGTAGGTCAGGGTTTCTTACAGTTCTCTCCAGCCACTGACTGTGATAGTCACTGTACTCTGCTTCTGCAGCTCCTCACCTTAGGAGCTGTGACCTATGGTTAAAGGACCAAAAAGTCTTTCATATTGCCCAGCTGAGGATAGTCTAACCTTAGCAGATGCGTAGTCAGATCTCCTTGGAGCATAACTGTATCTTCTTTCCCCATCTGTATACAAACTTTGACTTTGCATTGGAATGGATGAAGAGGATTTATGTCATTCTCCCCAGTATGTAAATGGTGATATCTTAACCGTTTCTGAAGAGTTCATCTGATAATCTCTCTGGTGTTCCTACTAAAGTGAAAGGCTTTGGAACTTAAGCTTAGTATCTTTGTTTCTATATGCAAATTTTTTTCCTACTTTTCTAAGAGGTATTTTACATAGCCCTGTTGTTACCTTCAAGTATGTTTCCCATTGTTGCTTCTACACTTGGTATTTTAGTTGCATACTGAYTGCACAAAAGGTTTTATACCATTAGAGTTGGGTGCTGAACATTTCTCATGACTTGGTCAGATGCAGTGTCTGTAAACATGTATGGTTGAAGACTTGTTTCACAGCTTATTCATTTCCTGAAGTACTGTCCATGCTGTATGTTGAGTTTCCTCTATGAGAAAAATATGTAATTACATAGTTACAGGTAGCATGAAGAAGCAAGCATGTTATGGTTAAGTCTGGGGGTTTTAAATTTGAGTGTTGACTTCCTAAACTCTTATCTGTTTTAGTGTATTTTTGTAAGTAATAAGTAGGAAAGTCATTAATATACACTTTCTATATTCATGAGTTATGTTAGAGCATGGTTTCTTACCAGAAAAATGTTCAGAATTTTGTTTGTCTTGTTAAGTTGCTGGCAAAATCTCCTACTGATTTTGATGGTATCAGGTGTTTTGACACTTCCTGCGTGGTGGGTTTTTGTTAGGTTTTTGTTTGTTTGAACGCAGTCTTCGGATATAGAGAGATAGAGGTGACAAAAACCTTCTCTTTGAGGGTTTAGCATTTTGGAGTGCAAACTTGACCCCTTTGTAATCAGCATTTAAAGATAGGCTTTAAGGATTTATGTAAATATAAAAATACTGGGTTTGTGCGATACTTTATATTTTCAAGATACGGTATGTTGCGTGTCTGGTAAGAGAAGCAAGTATGTGCATGATTTCTCATTCATTTTCAAGTAAGTAGATAAAAGAATACTTTGAAAGTGAAGCCCAGGTTTTTTCTAAGTGCGTCAGTGTGTTATCAAATCAAGGAACTTTGCAGTAATGTTGATATTAAGTAAATTAATTTGGAGTTAATGTATTCCTGACTATTAAATGTTTCTTGCTTTTTGCTTCTGTAATGCTCTGTTCCATAGACTTCGGAGGTGAGGTAATAGCATGTAATTCTGCCCACTGCTTCCCATTCCCAGAGTTCTGCTGTTGGAGTAAACTTTATTCCCGAAKTCACATAATGTAACTTATTAATGAGAAATATGTTCACAGATGCAATAATTTATATATGACTTCAAATAAATAGGCTAAAATATGTAAAGTAGTGTAGTATTAATTACTGTCTTTAACTCTCTCAGGAAAAATACTTACTATACAGATTGCTGGGAATTAACTGTTCTGATTTAATTGCCTTCTGTCTTCAGCTGTTCACTGTTCCATTAACTGATGCATGCTCAGAGCAGTGACAGCTTTTGCTCTGTCTTTTGATTCACTGTCCTGATAATACATATAGTGCCATAATGGGAAGTTTTTGCAGGGCTTGTGTGCCATGTGCTCTTTTAGAAGGCCCCAGGAATTCTCATAGGTGGTCAGACTTAAACTTGCACATCTTTCCTGTGAGCAGTCGCACTGTCAGTCTCCATAGAATGAATCTTGAACCGTGATCCTCAGATTAGTTGAAGAGGATTTGCGGTACAGCATGTGACCAGGCAATTATGACTGTGGGAGATAGCTATGAATCAACTTTTCCTAGAATGGTTTCAACCCAAGCAGTTTCTGTTACGGATTTGGAAAATGARTATTGATTTATGAGGGGGGAAAAAAGCAAGGGGGGGGGAAAGTGAAGAAGGAGAGAAAATTTTTTACTGAAGAGGAAGAGTGTGAAAAGCCAATCTTTTTTCCCCTCCTGCCATCTCTTCCCTTTTTCT
Organism: Oceanodroma leucorhoa; assembly: GCA_030449065.1. Taxonomy (NCBI): domain Eukaryota; kingdom Metazoa; phylum Chordata; class Aves; order Procellariiformes; genus Oceanodroma; species Oceanodroma leucorhoa. The sequence continues at coordinate 6,387,711 of JASVER010000008.1, forward strand.
TCCTCTTTCCTCTGCTGTCTGGTAGGTTAAGCTTAATACGATGTAGGCTTTATCACATTGCTGATTTTGGGGCGGAGGRAAGGGAGCATGCGGTATATCAATTTGCTAAAACTGTGAACTTCTGAGAGTTGTTTGCCTCTCAGTGTCCTTGTGCRGTACTCAACACAGTAAAATTGTTATTTGGTGATTAAGCAATATCAAGATCAGCAAACATATAGCATTTTGCCATAAAAACATAATAAACTTTTCTGAAATGGCTTCTGCTTCCTGCATGGCTTATGAGGATGGACTATGTCTTGCAACAGGTCCTGTGAAGCTCTGGCCAGCTGAGTGGCAGGCAGCTCAGTGGCTGAAGAAGATTCCCCAAACCAAATTTTGCAAATTTTAAGTAAACTACAAATATAATAAAACTTTTTCTTTTATTGAATTCAAACATGAAAAAGGTTCTGCAACTAGGTAATATCTTGTTTTGTCTTCATAAGTCTGATAAATAGTTGGAATAGCCTGATATGTGTATTCAGTTAAATGGCATTTTAGTCTCCAGCTGCATGTTTGCCCTGTGCAGTGATTCAGTTTCTTAGTGTAGATAAAATTGATGGGGATACTGTTTTTTTGAAATGTGATTTCAAGTCTGTTTTTGACCTAAACTTCTGAAACTGACTYTAAACCAGACACCCCAAAATTTTGTTTTAGAAATGCACACTGTTTACTGGAACCCTACAGTAGCTTGGCAAAATTGGTATTTTTAGCTTTTACATAATAGCTGCTTGAGGTCTTTGGGTCTGTTGCTTAAAAATTGGCTTCTTGAACTTCTAAACTTTTGCATTGTACTAATAAATACCTAAAATTTCAACCTGCATCACTGAACAGACTTTCATGGAATCCAAAATAATAGTGATAGGCTGCCCCAGAGTCAGGACACACAGGCTATTTTCCCAAAAATAGATCCTGGAAGTTTTGATTAACCACTTTGCATGGGAAGGTTGATAGTATGGAAAATCTGTCTTCCTTCCCAAATACTTGTATATTGCCCAGAGAATCCTGAATGCTCAGGTTTTACTCCTGGTTTTCAATAGATTGTAGTATAGCAATATATGGTCTGTGTTTAGTAATCTAAACTCTTGCAGTTTTAAAATTACATGAAATTTCTCTGATTATATTTTTTATTTAATTAATTCCATAATTGTGCACCTTTCTTACATCCATCCATTTTCTTTATTAGTATATAGAAGCAAAAAAAAAAAAAGAGGGAGAAAAACAGTGGTGATTCTTGTGCTTTTATTAGAATTTCCCCCCCCCCCCCTTTTTTTTTTTTTTTAGGACAAAGGGAAGTAATCTTTGATGTAACGTCTTTTTCTGAAAAAAAAAAAAAAGAGAAACATGCTTCCTTGACTGAGTAAAATTCTGAGACTTACAATACAAGCCTTTCAAATTTTATTTCTCTTCCTGTCACCTGTGTAATATAGACATATGTTTTTTTTGAACTTCACTAGACAGCCTTAAACTCTTGCCTTTTGAGATGGTAAAGATGGAATTTGCCACCTTTCCGATCAGTATTTCTATGCTTGAAGGGCCAGAGACCTGATGACTAAGCTTTGCCAAGATGAACGAATAGTCTTTGACAGTCCTGATTATTAACCATCAAATTGACGTGAGTCTATAAAGTGTCTCTGCAGACAAGAGAAAGGATCTAACTTTTCTGGTTAAATCTGCATGTGCCTCTTTCCAGAATTACTCTTTCCCATATCAGCTACTGCATGCTTACCTGCTGCTTCTATTTCTCCTTTTTCTTGCTCATCACTCCTTTAACATACTTCCAAAGAAATTCACTAGGTTGCCATAAGAAGTGCCATGGATCAAGTATTACATAATTTCTAGTCCTATGTTAACATATGCATAAGCGTTCATAACTCACCTGACTAGTTATGGATTTGTTTCATTTGTCACATACTCTGTTTAACAATTACTTTTCTCTCTGCATCAATATTAAAAGGAAATTTTAGGATTTTAAAATTGTCCAATGATTAGACAGTGTGTGTATATGTGTGCGTCTACGTGAAGTTACAGTGACTAAAAACAAACATGGTGCATGTGAAAGTGGCAGGATAGCATATTACTTGTAATTATTTTTTCTTTTAGGTACATGTATCATGTTTTGACTAAAAATACAACAGTAACAGATCACAATCGCAACCTGCTGGTGGAGACTATTCGTTCTATAACAGAGATCCTTATATGGGGGGATCAGAATGACAGCTCAGTATTTGAGTAAGTACTTCTAAGCAATTTTGACTCTGGTTTTGTTTKTGAGGAATGATCGGGGTTGCATAGAGATCTAGTTCAAAAGGTTAACTCTTCCAAGACTGTATTTTGTGAATGTAGGTAGAAAGCTATGTCCTGTAGTAGACGGGTAAGCAGGATCATATTCTTGTCATACAAAAAACTGGAGGATTTGCTTCTGTTAGCAAAAAAAGTGTTCCAAGTCCCAGAGCCCCTTTCATGTACTGCTTTTGTTTGACTCTCAAATCTTTGATATAAATACAAGATCTAACCTATTTTAGGGCCCAGATTTACTCGGTACAACTATTAATATCATATGACTTTAATATGTTCACTTAAATTTATACAAGATGCTACAAATAGATATCTTATTCTAGCTATGATATTTAGAGTTTTTCTTCAGATGTTATTTTAATTCTCATAAAATAGTGTGGTAGAAAAACAAACTTCAGAACAAATATTCACAGTTGCAAATCTGACTGTATTAATGCCCATTGCTTGGCTGTTTGCTTCAAGACACTTGCTCTTTTATGAAGGCAATTTGCGATTGAGATAAGTAAAGCTAAGGTGTTTGGTGTTTTTACTTACTGAGGGAGTGGTTGGTTTTATTTTTACAAGCTGATTTCAACATATAACCTTCAAAAYGTAACCTTCATTTAGAGGCTCTCCCCTTCAAAATTATGACTGCAAGGTAGGGAAGCCACCTGATAAATTGAATATACTAAAAATAAAATAAAAAAGGCYCTGATTTCTTGACATCCCTTTTCTGCATAATTTGAATATTTAAGTGCCCTTGTCAGTATTTAAGGTTTTTGGAAGATACTCTTCTGTTATATAGATAAAACTTTGCAAAATAATTCTTCATAAATGTAAAACATACTGTTTGTCAAGCTCGCCTAGAATCGTCCCTGATCCTAGTAAAATTATGTTCCTGTTAAATACAGCAAGTGACTTAATGACACCTCTATTTTATTTCAGCTTTTTCTTGGAGAAGAATATGTTTGTTTTCTTCTTGAACATCTTGCGTCAGAAGTCTGGTCGTTATGTGTGTGTACAGCTTCTGCAGACTCTGAACATCCTTTTTGAGAACATCAGTCATGAAACATCACTGTGTAAGGGCACACTTTTAAACTGTTTAGGATCAAGTGATATTTGATTGAATTCCCTTTCATTTAATGCAATTTAGTCCTAGTGCCCCTTCACAGAACAACTGTATGAATTCCTAACCATCTTTTTAATTGAACGCTATTGAAAATACAGTGTAATTTGACTCCAAAATACCTTTTAATGTAGATTTTCAGTAGTACAAAAGTAGTTGTTTGATACTACTGAAACACCTAGCATATTTCAARGGGTTCTTTGAGTCAGCAAATTAGTTGTCATCTGAAATGTTTGTTTTGCTGCAGCAGATTATGTGGTGCAACTCTCTTGTATAATTTGTACTGGAACTGTTCTGACATCATTGGGGCTGGCATTCAGCCACTTCCATTTACTTCTAGGGTTTTAGAAACATATAAAGAGGGCAGAGAATTAATAGTTTAAAGTGCTCCACAGCTATCATGAAGAGAAAGCCCTATAACTTTGAGAGTTAATGACTTTGGGAGGAAAAAAGAGTTGTTTTAAGTGTTATTAGCTGTAAAGCCTACATAATTGAGGAAGGTGAAGTAGATTCTCAGTTGTCTTGTTCTTGGGAGCAAAGACCTTTGTAGGGAACAATTTCCTTATATTACCACTTGAAGCTGTCACTTGAGTTGTTTGGCTAAAAATTGGGATCTTCAAGCATCAGGTAGTTTGTTKCTAGCTGATACTTTAAATACAGCTAGCTAGCATAATGATTTTTTYCTTTCTGTTAACCTGTGTAATGTCTTTTATTTTTCAGACTACCTGCTCTCTAATAACTATGTAAATTCTATTATTGTCCACAAATTTGACTTTTCTGATGAGGAGATCATGGCATATTACATATCATTTTTGAAAACTCTTTCCCTGAAACTCAATAATCATACTGTACATTTCTTTTATAATGAGGTAAGTGAAGAAAGAGTTGCAGTATAATGATAAGAGGACTTTAATTAGAAATTGATAGCAATTTGGCACATATTCTATTTAGTCYCTTGTCTCAGCATGTCCTGCTGTCCTATTTATTTTTATAACGGTAATATCAGTGATTGAGAATTCATTTGTGGGCATCTCTGCAAAAGCATGATAAAGAATCCTCATATAACTGTAATAAAATCAAAATCTGGAAGTCAGTGTTATGTTGGACTGTTTCAGTAGTTCTGAAGTCTGCTTCCCTGAGAATTCAACTTGTTTATGCCTTGTTTTCTTGTGCTTTTATAAACAGGATCATTTTTGTTGCACCACTTGGTTCCTAAGAGGCTTAGTCAAAGTCTAAAAAGCCTGAGTAATCAAAGGCCAAAGTTGAAATGGATTTTTCCTCGCTCCATTCCACTTTTTGCCAGAAGAGGGCATTAAAGCACTGAATATGTRCAGAGTTAACATGGAAAGCTCTGATGCTTAAACCAGTTTATTTTAATGCAGAGCTACAAATGCAGCTGGCTGTGCATTGTAAAATCATTTCGATTACTTAAGTAGAAGGTAAAAATATCAGAGTAATAAATGGAAAACATTTTTTCATGCAGAATTCCAACAAATGTTCTGTACATGTTTTGGTTAATTCATAAATACTTTCTTTCCTCTTGTTACAGCACACTAATGACTTCGCTTTGTACACTGAAGCTATTAAATTTTTTAACCACCCAGAAAGCATGGTCAGGATTGCTGTTAGGACTATAACTTTAAATGTCTACAAAGGTATGCTTTTTATATATTAAAAAGGCATGTGTACAAAATGCTTGTTTCAGTTTAATTTTCAGTTATTTACATTTAAAGGTTTTCTGTCTGTTTTATGAGATTGAAAAGCTTAGCATGTAGATATGCTTCAGATACACATTTTGTTTTTCATGAAACAGAACCCCAAACCTGCAGTATGTACTTGTAAATAGTATTGTTTCCTCACAGATTAGACTGGTTTAAAAAAAAAMCAAAAGAGTATCAAGCATACACAAGGAACTTTAGCTTCCCTTCCAACAGAGATCAGAATGTGACTGTATTTAAAAAACAAACAAAAAAACCCAACCCCAAAATCAAAGTGCCTTAAGAATATGATGTGTTTTTTACTTCTGAACTTGAGCTTTATAATGTATGAAGCAGTAACCTTGCTGGCCTCATCACTTCCTTTTGGATTTGAAGTGCATTAGAATATGATTGTAAGAGCTCCTAGATGCTGCAGTCACTCCTGTCTAAAGAAGAGCTAGACCATTCCCAGAGGTGCCCAGTGAAGGCCAGGAGGCTGCAGTCGCAAATTCCTGTACTGGACATTCCAGTAGGACATAGGGGGRAAAAAACTGAATCTTCACTGTGAGAATAGTTAAGCACTGCAACAGGTTTTCCAGAGAAACTGAGGAATCTGTGTTATTTGAGATCTTCAAAACTCAACAAGGCCCTTAGCAACCTGGTTGAACTTTGAAGTTAATGCTACTTTGAGAATGGGTTTGGACTAGACAACATCCCAAATTCACTTCCCCCTAAATTTTTCTTGGGGTCTATAAAATCTGTAATAGACTGAAAATATCACAGTGATCTCTGTAGAAAAATTGGTGTGTATTCAGAACTTCTACCTCTGAAATCAGCGTGCTGTAAGGTAGTRTGTACTGTGGAATATGTTCATGCAGGGCTTCTTATTCTTTAATYCATTTTAAATTAAATTACATTTTGAATTTACACAACTTTCTATCAATTAAGAGAAGTAGTGATTTGATGACAGTCTTCATCATAGAAGAATATAAGATCTTTTTTAAAAGCAATGAACAGTTGGCTTGGCAAATAACTGGATAGCCTGCGTAGCAGATAGGTTCTTTATAGTGTTGACTGCAAGGGACAAAATGTCTTTGTTTTGTATGTTGAGATATGGGTACTTGGTCACTTGGTATTTGTTTTCTTCTTCAAGGAGCTGTAAACCCAAATATGAGCTCACAAAAAGAGCAAAGTGCAGTCTTCATGTCCTATTTGTTATGTATTTATGTAACTAAATATTTTTATGGTAAAAAAATGTACTTGTCTAGAATTTTCATTGAATGTTGTAGTGATATAAAGGTCAGAGTTGGAAAAACACAGCTCAGGTGTTCAGGTTTCATAATTTTCTAACTATCCATTTGCATATATTCTGATCTAACACCTACCCTGTATCTTTTAGTTTAGATGCTTTGTGCTTTAGCTTTTTAACCCTTTTAGAGGATGTCACTATCCCAGTTCCTAATCCTGTTAACTGTTGTCTGTTTCTTTTGCCCTTCCTTCACTGATGATTCCTGTGTTCCTTAATGCAGTGTCATGTAAGTCTAACTAGCTTGACTTTCAGCATTACTGCTTATTCTTACGCTTTTTTCTCTTCTTTTTTAAAAAGAATGTGCTAAAAAACCTTTTTGAATTCCACTAGATTTGTTTATCTTCAGACCTATGTAAATATATCAATATTAGGCTCATTCAAGCCAATTAAGAATTGATATGATGCTTTTGTAGATGTCCATTTCATGCATAAGATCATGTCAGGTATATACTCATATGAAAAGCTAGCATGTAATCAAAATTCAGAAGATACTTTGTTGTATTTCTTAAAAATTACTAAAAAAAAAAAAAGGCAACTGACTTTTCTCTTTAACAATTTCTCTTCAGTGGACAACCAACCTATGCTGCATTACATTAGAGATAAAACTGCTGTCCCTTATTTCTCCAACCTCGTTTGGTTTATTGGAAGCCACGTGATAGAACTGGATAACTGTGTGCAGACTGATGAAGAGTAAGCTTTTACAAATGCTGGGTATTGAATGGAAATGCTTTTCCCAGATGTTGATACTCTCTTTGTCTGTAGTAGTCCAGTTAAGTTAGTTTCTGAATGCGTTCCTTTGTAGACAGTTCAAGCTTTTCATCCTTGCAGAGTTTTTTAGTGATTCTTTGTATCAGTAGTGGTTAGTGCTGTGTGTCCTATCTGTGCTAATATCCATACGAGTAAATTAGTGTTTGGCAACATGCTTTTTCTTCATCGTTGTTTAAATTCTGCTAAACTTAGTCGATATCGAGAAGACACAAAAGGTATTTTGTGCTTCTCTATCTTATTGACTTTATCTTTTTAATGTTTCTTTTCTGTGTATTCAGAACAGTTTTCTGAAAAGATTCGAGGAAAAAATTTAAACTGGAAAGGTGAACTTTATTTAGTATGAAAACTGTCAGACCTGAAATTCCTGTGTAATATTCCACTATCAACTGCAGAAATATTTTGTTGGTTCAGGTCATTCTTGGTTTGCCTTCCCACCCCCACCTTAGAATGGGCGGCTGTTTCTTTCTTTCTTAAAGTGAAGAGGTAGACGTTAAATACAACATAGATTTGTTTTATTTTTGGACAAAAATATTACCTTTTTTTGTGGTTAGCTTGTGAAAAGACTCTGGCAGTGGAAAGCGAAGTTTTGTAAAAACATTGCTTCTGAAAACTTGGGGAAAAACTTGATATGTGCATCCTAAAGCACATATAAGCCTGAATACTGTTTGCTAGCTGCATTAGTCGACTTTACTGAAAACATCTTTAGGCAGTCGATCTGCACAAGGTGATCTGTGGAAGGGATAGACATTAATTATTTCCTTAAGTTTTTAAGACTCTGACAATTGATTATATCTGAGACTTTCTTTCTGCTCTCTTTTTCAGGCACAGAAATAGGGGCAAACTGAGTGACCTGGTAGCAGAACATCTTGATCATTTACATTACCTTAATGATATCCTTATCATTAATTGTGAATTTTTAAATGACGTGCTGACAGACCACCTACTTAATAGGCTCTTTCTTCCCCTCTATGTGTATTCATTAGTAAATCAAGATAAGGTAAGCTAATACCTGCGAACAGTTAAGTCTTAAAAGTATTTCTTGCTTTCAGTATGCATAATGATTCGTTCAGCAGATATATTCTGTAGTAGGGTTAATACTGTCAATATCTATGTTTGTGTGTTTTACATGAAACAGCTTAAATAAGGTGACTGTGGGGGAAGTACCCTGAGACTGAATTTAAGGGCAGAATATATGAAACTTTGTTCACCAAACAAATATTGTTTTGGATGACATGGTTGTTAAATGCTAAGAATAGTGGAGATGAGAAGAGCTGCAAATTTGGAACAGGGTTTATAATTTCTCTGGCGCTGGGAGATCTGTGATTTCCTTTTCTGATATGGTAACTTGTCTCCTGGCAAAAGCAGATTATAGTACCTTTTCTCAGTACCCGCACGAATTTTCCATGGTGTAAAAATCCACTCCAGGTAGAAAATACAAACTTTAGGTTTTGATACTTGGTTCTTCTATTTGCAGATAAGCTGTGTTTGAATGTGATATAGTTGGATTTATTTTTAAAGCATAGCCTTTAAATTTAGTGGAAAGCTAATTTTTGATGAAATAGAAACTGTTCTTTTAAAACCTGTACAGGTTCCTCTATTCATTTGTCTTTCAAAAAAAAAAAAAAATTCACTGTTCTGTTTATTCCTGTTTCCACACCCCCCCCTCCTTCCCCCTTCTTAATTTTCTGTAGTGGTGTTTGTTCTTAAGATACACGGTGCTTTGTGAATTTCAGCATACTTTCATTAACTAGAGGTCAGGTTTACTGCAAGTTAATGAACTCAGTATATTTCATGTGCACTGAAAATTGAGTAACAATCAGCTGCTTGTCTTGCCAGTGATAAGGCCATTGAAATAAGTCAGTGATAAGGCCATTGATCACTTGCCAGTGATAAGGCCATTAAGCTCTTCAGAAGGGACAGGCGAGGAAGGAGAGGCGGTGGGGTGGCTTTGTATGTTAGGGAGTGTTTCGATTGCACGGAGCTCGACGTTTGTGATGATCGGGTTGAGTGCTTATGGGTTAGGATGAGGGGGAAGGCTGGCGAGGCGGATATCCTGCTGGGAGTCTGTTATAGACCACCCAACCAGGATGAAGAGGCAGACGAAGTGTTCTACAAGCGGCTGGCAGAAGTCTCGYGATCGCTAGCCCTTGTCCTCTTGGGGGACTTCAATTTGCCTGACATCGGCTGGAAATACAACATGGCAGAGAGGAAACAGTCAAGGACGTTCCTGGAATGCGTGGAAGATAACTTCCTGAAGCAGCTGGTAAGCGAGCCTACCAGGGGAGGTGCCTYGCTCGACTTGCTGTTTACCAACAGAGAAGGACTGGTGGGAGATGTTGTGGTCGGAGGCCATCTGGGGCTCAGCGACCATGACATGATAAAATTCTCGATTCTTGAGGAAGTAAGGAGAGGGCTCAGCAAGACCGCTACCATGGATTTCTGGAGGGCAGACTTTGGCCTGTTCAGGACGCTGGTTGAGAGAGTTCCTTGGGAGGCAGTCCTGAAGGGCAAAGGGGCCCAGGAAGGCTAGAAGTTCTTCGAGGAGGAAGTCTTAAAGGTGCAGGAGTGGGCTGTCCCCGTGTGCCGTAAGAGGAGCTGGYGGGGAAGACGACCGGCGTGGCTGAACAAGGAGCTTTTGCTGGGACTCAGGGAAAAAAGGAGGGTCTATCGCTGTTGGAAGGAAGGGCGGGCGACTCAGGAAGAGTACAGGGATCTCGTCAGGTTGTGCAGAGAGGGAATTAGGAAGGCAAAAGCCCAGCTGGAACTCAATCTGGCCACTGTCATCAGGGACAACAAAAAATGTTTTTACAAATATGTTAACGACAAAAAGAGGGCCAAGGAGAATCTYTCTCCCTTATTGGATGCCGGGGAGAACATTGCCACTGAGGATGAGGAGAAGGCTGAGGTATTTAATGCCTTCTTTGCCTCAGTCTTTAATATTCAGACCAGTGATCCTCTGGGTATTCACCCCCCTGAGCTGGAAGATGGGGATGGGGAGCAGAATAAACCCCCCATAATCGAAGAGGAAGAGGTTAATGACCTGCTACGCCAGCTGGACAYWCACAAGTCTATGGGGCCGGATGGGATCCACCTGAGAGTACTGAGGGAGCTGGTGGAGGAGCTTTCCAAGCCGCTCTCCATCATTTATCACCTGGTTAATGGGGGAGGTCCCAGACGACTGGAGGCTTGCCAATGTGACGCCCATCTACAAGAAGGGCCGGAGGGAGGATCCGGGGAACTACAGGCCTGTCAGCCTGACCTCGGTGCCGGGGAAGATCATGGAGCGGTTCATCTTGAGGGTGCTCACGAGGCAGGTGTGGGACAACYGGGGGATCGGACCCAGYCAGCACGGGTTCATGAAGGGGCAGGTTCTGCTTGACCAACCTGATCTCCTTCTACRACYKGGTGACCTGCCTAGTGGATGAGGRGAAGGCTGTGGATGTGGTTTACCTGGACTTTAGCAAAGCCTTTGACACTGTCTCCCACAGCATTCTCCTGGAGAAGCTGGCAGCTCATGGCTTGGACGGGTGTACTCTTCGCTGGGTAAAAAACTGGCTGGACGGCCGAGCCCAGAGAGTTGTGGTGAACGGAGTTAAATCCGGTTGGCAGCCGGTCACGAGCGGTGTTCCCCAGGGCTCAGTKTTGGGGCCCGTCTTGTTTAACATCTTTATCAATGATCTGGACGAGGGGATCGAGTGCTCCCTCAGTAAGTTCGCGGACGACACCAAGTTGGGTGGCAGTGTTGATCTGCCTGAGGGTAGGAAGGCTCTGCAGAGGGATCTGGACAGGCTGGATCGATGGGCCGAGGCCAACTGCATGAGGTTCAACAAGGCCAAGTGCGGGGTCCTGCACTTGGGTCACAACAACCCCAGG
>JASVER010000008.1:6399151-6501256 GCA_030449065.1 Oceanodroma leucorhoa
GATAGGACGAGAGGAAATGGCCTCAAGTTGCGCCAGGGGAGGTTTAGATTGGACATTAGGAAAAATTTCTTCACCGAAAGGGTAGTCAGGCATTGGAACAGGCTGCCCAGGGAAGTGGTGGAGTCACCATCTCTGTGGCGCTTTAGGATATGGTTTAGTGGGCATGGGTGCTGGGTTGATGGTTGGACTCGATGATCTTAAAGGTCTTTTCCAACCTTAATGATTCTATGATTCTATTCCATGATTCTATGAAATAGGGTGAAGCAGACTTCCTGACTTTTACTTTCATCTCAGCTATTCTAACTCTTTCTCTTCATGCATGTACAAAAATCTGCTTGTCCTCCTGTTTTCAGACAGATGTGTCTATTATCATGAGGTCAGAGATATTTGCGATCATAAAACTGGGCTGTTCTTACCTCTTGAGATAACTTATGAATTTATTTGGTGATGGTTTTTAAAGTATCACTAATTTATTTCTAGAAACATTTTCATTATTACTGGTATATAAATTCAGTACTGTTGTGCTCACGTTATACTTCAAATATTTTTGTCCAATGTGATTTGAAACTTGATTTAGAGAAGCATCTGTAAAGAACCTGTTTTTATTATGTGGGTAATATTTTGTTGTTTCTGAATAGCTAATTTTTAGAGCAGACTTTAATGAAAGTTAACTGAGAAGTACTTTGTGAAGGAATAGTAGCATAGTGGAAACCAACGTACTTCTCCGATACCTATACGTTAAATTTAAGTTACTGAAGTGATGAAAGACAGTAATCAATAGCTGKTTTTTAAGCACGTAGAGTAAGGGGTATGTTTACAGTCCTCATTTGAAATAGTTTACAAGAAGTGAATATTAAAGAGCATGATGCTTTCTGGACATTTTGCAGCAGAATGTGGAACAATACAATATTAAAAGTTTTGTTTTAAATAAAACATTAAACAGTTTAATGCTTTAACTTTGTATAAATAAAGCAGCATTTTTCATAATGTTTTTTCTGTAGGGTGGAGAGCGTCCAAAAATAAGTCTCCAAGTTTCTCTCTATCTTCTTTCTCAAGTAAGTATTCTAAGTATTTTGTCCTATTTCAGGACATGGTTTGCAGTAGTGTTAGGATTTATAAATTACTGTAGTTTCGTCTATTTTGGCAAAGCCATGAAAGACAGTTTGGCAAATGAAGTTTTAAACCTAACGGTTTCCATATTAAAAAAACAAAAAGGGCAGCAAGATCATTTGTCTTTTTATGGACAGACCAAATAGCTTCTCACTTGAATTGGTATCATTCTTCCGAGGATCCCATAGCACAGGGTAGCCTTTAGAGCATTCAGTGATTATAGTTTATGCACACCACCTGAAAAATGGTGCATAGTAGAGCCATGAAACATGCTAGGACAGAATTTAGTAAAATTGTAGGTGAAATTTAGATAGATGCTGTATTGTACTTTGAATCTGCCTAAGCTATGGAAGATTCCAGGTTTGAATTTTCCTCTTTGAAAAATAGAGGGAGCAATAATCTCATGGGTTTTTCTGATTATTTAAAAAAAAAAAAAAAAAACCCAAAAAAAAAAAAAAAAAAAAAAAACCACAAAAAAAACCAACCAACCAAAAAAAAAAAAGCCAACAAAAAAACAGCACCACCAAAAACTCAAACTTTCTCCCTTTTATGTAACTGGCAGAAATGCATCTTTTTCTACCTCTTTTTAACCTAGAGTCTGTCTTTGRTGGAGTGGGATCTGGAAAAGTATACACTGAGTATCTGAAAAACCTTCTTAACTATTTCTGTTATTGACACCAGACATATGCTTTAGGCATTCCATATATTAGAGACAAGTGCTTGAGAGACTTGTACTAGCAGATGAAAATCCACTACTGTGGATTTCACAAAGTGAACGTGTAATGTACTTATGCCAAAACATGCCTGTGTATAGTTGAGCTACGCTTTCTGGATTAGAAGAAGCTTGAGTGATTTGCAAGGTTGTTCAAAGTGTTTTTGAAGTGTGTTGTGACTTTCCAAAGTTCTACATAGGTCACCACCACATGCTAATAATCACTTCACTTTTGAAGGTCTGGAACAGTTCTGACTTTAATCAGAAAAACTACGGAGATCATGTTTAGCTAAATATYGTAAAAACAATGATTAGGTTTACTGATTTAGAAATTATTTGGGGATTTTTCAGCTAGAACTACTGTTTAGGGATCCACCTTTGATACTCCTGTGAACAGAACGGCTATAAGCTGACATAAGGCTATTGTGGCTAGACCTGAGCCAGTTCTGTTTAGAAGCCAATTGTTTGCTGGCCCAACCTTGTAAGCCTTGACTCAAAATAGAGTGGTTAGCGTAAACAGAGAACTCTGTTAAAGCACTGAAGCCCTCCTGGATAAGTGCTTTAATGTTAYAGGCAGTATGGCCCTTATTCCTGTGTTATGTAGCTGCCTTGTAGCTAGACCATAATTCGTTGAGATTTCATAGCCAGAAAAGCAGCTTCTGATCCATTTCAGCCTATTGCATGACATTTACTTGTGAATCACTGCAAAGTAATTGTGTGCAAAACAGAACTTACTGGAGTCCTGCCAGTCGTTGGCATACAAGACCGTCAGTGGATGCTGTGTACCATAATCAGTTCGCACAGTTCAAAAAAAAAAAAAAAAAAAAATTTTCTGGAGCAGTTTTAATCTGTTTTCCTTGCTAGGATATCGCACAACTTTCATTTCAAAGCTGATGAGGAGAGAAAATTTACATTTCTCAGAAGGAGAGAAGAGTATGAAGAATTATTAAAACTAGGTAGCTTAAAATACATAGAAAGGTCAAATACCTGTAGAGAGGATTATGGTCTTCTGTGTTTTGAAGTAGGTTTCATGAACTATCAGTTCATGAATACTAATTGTACTTTACTGTATATGTAAACTTAAGATACCAATTTAACAAGATCAAAGTAGTATGTTCAGTTACTGAAATTGTGAAACTGTATGTGTTCTGTAATAAATGTCTGATATTTCTTTCCACCCTTCTTTTAATAGGTTTTTCTAATTATACATTACGCCCCTTTGGTGAACTCGTTGGCTGAGGTTATACTTAACGGTGACCTTTCAGTGTTTTCTTCTAAAGTTGAGCAAGATATACAGAAAAACTCAGTAAGTGGCCAACTAATCTTTAATATTTTTTTTTAGARGCAAAGAAAATATTTGAAAAACAAAATCAGGTACCTGGAAACCGGTAAGCTAAGGTGATTATGTTTATGAGAGAAGAGCAGCAATAGGAGATTTCAGCTTTTGTTGCTGGATRTGATAGTATAAAAATGCTCTGTGCAACTTACAGTATTATGTTCTTGTCAAAGTTGCAATATTTTTGTGCATGCATATATATTTCAGGTAGTGGTATAAGAATGTGTAGGACACAGACTAGAATACTTAGCTRCTTCTGCGGGGGTCAGACACTGCAAAGGCTTCCATCATTCTGATGGGAACTTCTGTAATCCAGTCTTCTGTGTTCAGGTTTTTTTATCAGCTCTTTGGTAGTGAAATAGAAATGAGTCATCACAACTTTCCTGTGAAATTATTTCCTTACGCAACTTGTAGTAGAAATGAGAGACTTAGAAAAAATACCTGGCCTTATGGTAAATCCTTTGGATATAGAAGGAAATAAAGATTTTTGTCTGAATATTCCCAATGTTTTAGCAGTAAAACTGATCATCTCTGAAAGTGTGCATCACTGTGCATAAGMGAATATAGACCAGCCACAAATACATGGAAGTKCTATCACTTTGTCATTGCCCTTGTACCTTCAGATCTAATCCTGYGTAGATGTTGCTAGATGCTGTTGTTAGTGTTTTTCTAAGTGTCATGTATATGATATTTTTTCCCTTTTGTTGTGGGTTTCACAGTTTGTGAAATGCTTGCTTATTACTTTTTAAAGGCCTGTTTGGGGATGGTAATGAGAAGGGGGTATGACCTTAATTTGGTTAAGAGGCTTCTGACTGTAGTTCTGTCTAAAGATTGGACATGTCCGCTAATGTCTGACTATCAGCAAATTGTTACTGACTGAATGTTTAATTTATAACAAGCAGTAGCTTGGTTCTTATGCACTTCTTTGTCAGCAGTGGCTATAGCTCTGAGAGCTTCAAGGGGGAGATATGCTTCAACTCTTCTATGATACAAGTCAACTTTTCCAAATCTCTTCCTACTGTGCAGTGGAAGCTGTGTGGGCTGATCTTAGCCAATAGCTTTTGAGTTCTGGTATTTTGTACTGTTGACCTTGATATTTAGAATCTAATCTTTTTTTTAGAAAAAACTACAGTGGAATGGTAGAGCTAACTGAATGCTTTAAGATAAAGCAATCTCTTACTTACGTTAGCAAATGTCTGACCTTCTGCTAGCTGCATACTGAATGTCATGTGTTACTTGTGCAGAAGCAGCTTTGTTACTAGGAAATTTGTGGCAAGAGGGTGGGGCACCAGTTGTTGCAGAAGTGAGATTTTCTTTTCCTGTCGTAGTTACTGTACAGAGTTGCAAAATATCTGTAGCATATGTTTGTGTGCTTGCACTAACGTTAGGAATATTAGGGGTTTACTATAAACTTCTGTTCATCTATTCTCTTATGTTTGTAATACTATTTAGGTTACTGCTTCTTACTGGTCTTAAAGGTGTGTCCTCATGGCACGTAAACTGGGACTTCTGTCATACCTGCACAGGTAGTAAATAGGAAATAGGAAGGGTATTGCCTTTCCAGGATAGACACTTAGCGAAACTGCTAGAGGTGGAGCTTTGTTACAGGGAGAGCAGAGTGGTGGCACTTTTGGTGGATGAGGAAAAAACTTCCATGGGAGAAACTTTAGTTTTTAGTAAATTCAACCATATTCTTCAATGAAACCTTGGAGGAGGAAATCTGTACTGTTAGAAAGCCTACTGGTGGAGATTGGTTATTTGCAGAAAGAGCAGGGAGCAATCTTCAGCAGAAGAGCTCCATGCCCCACTTCCAGTGAGGGGAGCTATYGAGTGGGCTGCTCTCAGTGGATGAGTATGAACAACTACTGCATATGTTGCATGGTGTTTTCTGTTGATACACAACTCAATGCAGTGAGGCTAAAGTAAGCTGTAGAAATGGAGGCATAGACAACTTAAGTAAAGGTGAGGCAGTTTCTTGTTGCTCTGTGACAGGATTTCTTAGAGCCGAAAGTTGATTTTTGAGCGTTGTTAGCCATTTCAGGGGCTGTTCTTTAGACTATATGGTGTATCAGGATCATTGCAAAGTTATTACTGTGGTGTATTCTATTGCAAAGAAATGACAAACTTCTATTGAATAATGGCAAATATTTCAGAAGCTACTTTAGAATTGCTTTTCTGGAGTTAGTAGAGAAAAGCGATGAGCAAKTTTTTTCATTTACTTTTTAATTTACTTTCTCATGAGTTTAGAATTGTGTAAGTCAGACCCAAATTTATCTTTTACTACTTCCTTTCTGTTATAACTTGCCATGGTAATCATTCTGCTRCTCTCCTAAGCTGTTGTTTTGGGGATATCTCTGTGTGTTATGGTGAGCCCCAGTTATCTCTAAACCCCTGCTCTGTACCTAACACTGCTCATCTCTTGTAACTGAGGCATCTTGATATATTTAAATTGAAGTGTAACTGTGAGTTTCTAACTAACGTAGTTTCTAAAACGCAAAGTAAGTAGAACCTCATGTCTGTATTCATCTTCCTAATAAGATGCATTAAAGTGGAATAAGGTGTAGAGAGTATGGACAGATTACCAGAAGCAGGGTCATGTGTCCTCATGATAGGAGACTAAATGAGTAAAGAATACTTAAAAAAAAAAAAAAATCTGAGAAGGGTTGCAGTTGCTGTGTATAAATGCAACATATCCGGAGTTATTTAGGGCAAAAGAGCAACGGTASTTGTCACGACAGGAACAAATGGTACTTTTTGCTGGAAATCAATTTGTGGAAAAAATCACCAGCAGATCTAACTGCTGATACTTATGAATTGTCAATAACCTACCCATGGAGATCTGCTGAACATTATAGGGCAGTAATGATTGCCCAGCCTCCATTGAACAGGTTTCCACCTCAAAGTGTAGCAAATTGAGATACACTTTTCTTTCCATATTTTTTCCCTGTATTTCTGGTTTTAGGTGGCTTCAGAAGAAATACTCATTCTTATCTCATGATGACACTTGAATATGCGTAGCCAACAGAATGTATTTAAACTTGTTAGCAGTCATCACACTAAGGTTTACCTTACTTCCTGTGAGATCTGTTTTCCTGCATAATTCGGATGTGGGCCAGTTCTACCTATTTCACGTTTCTTGGTTTCTTGTTTAACCTACTTTCTCCTTCCCATAAAAGTTGTTACTGGTACTGCCTTTTTTACTAGCACACATTTCAATTATGGTTTATCTTGCACAAATATGGTTGAAAGACACTTTCAAAGTATAAAATAGCAGTATCTCAAACTATATACTTAGATAAACCATATACTATGTAAATTAATTTTAAGTCTGATTTTAGAATGTTTTAAATATAGAGCCTTGTTATATTTAGCAGAACAGAATATATATGTTGACTTTTTCTCAGCATTCTTTCTTGAGATGGACCAGACCATGGTTCAGTGATTATGAGCCCATCACTGTCTACTGGTCCCTTGGGTTATTTTGCTCGTATGGCTAACAGCATATTAGAAATTCAAGGATGTTAAGTACATGCATTCTTCATAAAGAAAGTAGCTACAGGATTCTAGGAAGCAATTGTAAGAAGTGAATGCAGGAAGGGGAAAATGCGTTATGCAACTTGCATGCTACTTTTCCTATTTTCCCTAAAGAATAGGACTTAATGTGTTCTTCCCTTTTCTTATGACTTTTCTGACCAGAAGCCATCAATAAAAGGTAATTTGGTTGTTTTATAACCTCCCTATGTTGCAGTTTGATCARATTAAAAGTATATCAGAGGGGTTACTGGGGGACGTAAGTGTGGTAAATTTCATATTGTGGCTTTTTTTGGTATTGTGAAAGATTCCTCCTACTATATGGTTTGTTTCAGTGCCAAGTGTAAGGTGACTTTTGCAAGATTTCTATAAAACCTTTTTAAAAAGTCAGAAGATTCAGGGAAACATTTTGGCCTTTTGACTTGTAGAAGGCTTCTTCCCAGATCTTTTCCTAATTTCTTAGTTTTTATGTATAGGTGTTCCTTATTAAGTGAAGGGAGGGATTTTTCCAAACTTTTTCTTTGAGGTCTCTTTGATGCACTCGTCTTCAATGCTTATTGTACTTGAATCACCTAAGGCAAGGAATGGAATCAGTTTTATATTTACTCTAGTCTTACTTCTTTTCTCTTGCTTGCCCTTAAATTTTTAACCCTTTAGCCAGCACCAGCTAAATATGATTGAAGTATTGATGTCTGAAAGGTAATGAAGTTTCTGTAGCAGTCTTGTTCAGCATAAACCTGTGCTGGCAGGAAGCCCCCAAACCATGTGTTTCAGTTCTCAGTAACAGAGAGGTTTGGCTGATCAATGTTTATAGCTCTGGGTGAGAGGGAGCATGTACTCTGGTAATCCAGCTGGCAGGCCTCACAAGTGAGAAGGGAACTCAAAGCATCACAGCTCAGAAACAATCTGCAAAATTACAGGAAACCATGTTTTGTTAGTCCTGCTAGTCGCAGAACTTCTTGTAGTGTCTTGTGTCTTTTTGTAAAAATACATTGTTCTCTGTTGTTAGGGTGGCACAGACTCTTGGAAATACTTACTTCCTCTGGGAGAAATYTGTCATCTAAATTTATCCTCTTGCTCTGTAAATTAATAATCAGGAAAATCAGGTGTTGATTGAATACTGTTTGCCTTCTTGTCCAAAAAGAGTGTTTTGACTTGAAAGATAAACTTCTGATATCTTTGGGTAGAACACAAGTATGTTAAAGTCTAACAAATGAAGTGGTGTTGGTTTTCTGGACTTGGTAAGTCAATGTCTGGAGGTCTAAAAAAGTTTGATGTCAGTGCGTTTTGTTCCTAGTTGATACAAGGACTAGTATGCTGTTGAGGGAAGCTTAAGATTCAAAAAAGCTCTTGGCATTGGTTTTTGCCCTTGCTACTGCCAAAGACATTTAAAGAGTGTATTTCATATTAATAGAATGCTGTCAACACACACTTTGGATTTTGCTGCCTTTATCCTTTTTGCAAAAGGTGTCTTAATTTTGTATGTACTAGCTGTCTCACCTGTTAAGAAAGTTCAAAGAAGGGAAAACAAAATTAATAAACTTCTGTTGATGAAATACGTAGTTCTGTATTKTCTTGTCTCAAGATGGCATACTTCTTAAGATACATCTTTAGGATATGTTACTTTGGAGGTAATTATTTTATTGATGATTTGATGCAATTTGAGGTCTGCTTTCTTATATTTTAAAATGGATTTGAGATTTGTAAGTGGTATGCTAATTTACATTCTAAAACCACTCTTTTATATGAACTGAAGTTTCTTTGTCAATTAGTTAAAAATGTCTTGCTGTAACTCAGTGTAAACTCTTCAAATTTACAGGCAAAGTCAAGTATCAGATGTTTCATAAAACCAACAGAAACACTTGAGAGGTCTCTTGAAATTAACAAACAGAAGGGGAAGAAGAGGGTGCAGAAAAGACCCAACTATAAAAATGTTGGTGAAGATGATGAAGAGGAGAGAGGATCTGAAGATAACCAAGATGACCTAGATAAAACTAAAGGTACAGAAGCAAGTTCAAAGGGCATCAGAACARGCAGTGAAAATGAAGGTGAGTATACCAGCAAATAAAAATGATGCATACAATTTGGATATTTTTGTTTCCTGTATGGACCTAGTTGTGGTCTGTTACATGACTTGTTCTCTTGTTGCACTAGATAAATGTGGGACTATTAAATTGTTTCAGTCTTTGACTGTATTCTTTTCTCATGTTAAATCATTCTGTCAGAACATGTAGTTCTAGTSTGATTAAAAGCTATGAAAGTGCTTTCATATCTCCCTGTAGTCTTCCGCCCTTATCACAAATGCATGCCTTGCACCTAGGTGTACCTGATTATGGGGCACTTTATAAGTAGACTTCACAACTTTGTAACTTTTTTTTTTTGTGGTGAGGCAAATGGAGTAGCCACTTTATCTTTGTAAGATGGCCAGGAGTATTTTATGCATGTTTTAATGATAAAATTCAACAAGTGTGCTAAAAGTGACAGTACATGGTAGAAGACGATATTAAATAGTTCAAAACTGAAGAAAACATCTTTAACTTCTAGATTTTTTTTACTTGCACGTTTTCAGGATTTTTGATGTAATGCTAACCTTAAGAAGGATTGGTTTTACAGGTTGAGTGGTCTTACAGCATRTCATAACTGTTTATTTTACTAGTTAGTAACTATTAGAAGGATGTACATGAGAAACTAGTCTTTACTTTACACATAAATTGAGAAAAATGTGGCAGAATTGCATGCAAGCAATTGAAAACAAGATTTTTATGCTTTGACAGCCCTCTCCAAACATAGTTGCATTTTGATTTAGGTAAACAGTCTGTTTGAGAAGGCTTTCCTTAAATGGTGTCGATTAACTGATGATGTATTGTCTACCATGATTTGAAGAAAATATGACATGATCTGCTGTTTAAACTGGTGCATTTGGTAGTCATCATTGTCTAAATTCTCAAGCAAAAGCTAGATTTCGTCCTAATACTTCTACTTAAAGCCAATAGGTATGAAGCACTCGGGACCAGGTATCCTGTTTGCTGTAATTGTAGAGACCTATTTGTACTCTCTATGAAACTTGATGTCCACCCATGCCCAATATCACCAGCATTTTCACAAATTTTTTTCCAGAAAGAGGTTCTATGTTTTTTCTTCCTGTGTTTTGGAGGGGAGGGCGATTACTGTTGCTTGTTTATTTGCCAAAAAATGTAAGCGAACTTCTTTATATTATTGGGAAGAAAATTTGCCTACATCTATTTATTCATTAACCTTTCTGAGGTTATGGTTATACCTCTTACATATAGTTGCATCAGTCACTTTTAATACAAAATGGAAAATATAAAAGCTTGCAATAACTGTCTGTTAAAAATATCAAATTTTGGTTTTTTTATTGTTGCATTTGTTTTGTTTTTTAGAAATAGAGATGGTAATCATGGAGAGATGTAAACTGTCAGAATTGTCTCTCTCTACTGTGACAGAACAGAATACAACAGATGAAGAAAAGAGTGCAGCTGCCTCTGGAAGTGAGATAACAAACTGGAACAGGTATAAAGGAACTGTCATATTTTGCTGGATTGCTTCCTTACTTGCCCTCCCGTTAACTCTCTCACTTCTCTTAAGGGATGTTTCAAATCTGCCYCCAATTAAAATTACAGGGGTTCTTGTGGATCACAAATAAGTGAGGCAACAGAAAAATGGGATATGGCCTCTCTACTCATCAGTTTTGGAAATGGTCCTGTTCCTCAGTAAAGTTTGTGCTTTCCTTTATGGCAAGTGTGATGCCTTAAGTTGGTAAAATTAAATTACAGAATATTAACACAATAAAACCAGAATATAAATGTTTTCATTCTAGAATTTTCTAAACCTCTAAATTAAGCCAGAAGTGGTTTTCTTAATGATATTTATGGTCACATCTGTCAATTTTGTATATACCTATAGGGAAAAAAACAAGGAAAATTCCTCAGTTCAGGGCTAAATTTTGCAGAATTTTAGTAGTAGTAGTTACGAATAAACCCTACTAACCTATGTACAGTTTCCAAGGTCCATTAGTATATCTTAGRCTTATTGAAAACTTCTCTTGGAAATGCAGTTTTTAAGTGTTTCTGGAAGCAGAAATTGCCCTGACTTCAAAATTGAAACTTGGATATATTAAATACCCATTAGACACTTTCTCAGTAAGAATTTTCCATTCTTGTTGTTAGAATGCTAAAGAAAAGAAACCGAACATGTCATCTCTGACACAATAGTAATTGGAAATGTGTCCCTTGGGGAAATACGTGTTTAATAGGATTTCAAATTTATTTTTAAACTTGGGAAATGCTGCCTTGTATTCCCAGAATTTCATTCTGTCTTCATTATAGATTTGATGTAGCTTAGATTACATTCATTAATAAAGGTAACATTTAATTTCATTGTAAAAGTGAAATTGAACCTTGACTTGAACTGACTTTAAAATACATTGTTCTAGATTATTAATATTTTGACTAAAACATGTGCCAAATGGCTTTTAGAAAGAAATTGGCAATGACTGCATTGAATACTAAAGGAACCAGGATGCTCAGATCTTGAAAGGTGCATGAAAGGTGCAAAATACTTACATGTGAGATGCCAATGCATCTGGCAAATGTCTGCATTTTAGGACTGTCTTGATCTGCAGATACGATCTGACAGCATCCTGCATCTTTTCTAAAAATAAACAGCATCAGAGAATGTGCAGAGCTAAAAATATTTTTAAAATAAGGATAGACCTTGTGTAGGGCATTTATGGCCTTAGTTTTGTACATGAATTTCTGGAAATATAGGTAGATAAGCTACTATAGCTTAAGATTTTCTGTTATTCTATATGTCAAATGTAATATTTGAAACAGTAGCTAAATCTCTGAAGAAATTTGCTCAAGTGTTGTCATGGTTTAACCCCAGCCGGCAACTAAGCACCACACAGCCGCTCGCTCACTCCCCCCCAGTGGGTTGAGGGAGACAATCAGAAGGGTAAAAGTGAGAAAACTCGTGGGTTGAGGTGAAGACAGTTTAATAGGGAAAGCAAAAGCCGCGCACGCAAGCAAAGCAAACCAAGGAATTCATTCACTGCTTCCCATCGGCAGGCAGGTGTTCAGCCATCTCCAGGAAAGCAGGGCTCCRTCACGTGTAACAGTTAGTTGCTTGGGAAGGCAAACACCATCACTCTGAACATCCCCCCCCTTCCTTCTTCTTCCCCCAGCTGTATATGCTGAGCATGACGCCATATGGTGTGGGATGTCCCTTTGGTCAGTTGGGGTCAGCTGTCCCGGCTGTGTCCCCTCCCAACTCCTTGTGCMCCCCCAGCCTGCTCGCTGGTGGGGTGGGGTGAGGAGCAGGAAAGGCCTTGACTSTGTGTAAGCACTGCTCAGCAGGAACGAAAACATCCCTSKRTTATCCACACTGTTTTCAGCACAAATCCAAACCATAGCCCCATACTAGCTACTGYGAAGAAAAMTAACTCTACCCCAGCCAAAACCAGCATAAGTGTGTATAACTTCTCTCCTACACTGCTTGGAATCACTGAGTCTTGTGGATAAGGTGAGCTGTGTGGATAAGGTGCCATGTGGTAGTGGAAAATGCAGTGATTTTTTTTATTCCATGCTTGAAGTGGGAGAAACTTCCAAAACTGGAATAATCATTAATGATTGTGATGATAGTGATTACTAATGTGTTGCAGTCGTCATTTGCGGACACACTTCACAAGAACAAATAATTTGAAGAATACTTGTATGGCATTTGATCTGTCTTCTGTCAAGTCACTAGTAAAAGGCTAGTAAAGGAAGAAAATGCTTACAGAGTTAARAAATACATTTGAAAATACTTGCCATATAGCCTTTAATATTAGAAGTGGTTTTTAAAAATTGTCCAACAGTTGTTGAAAAATAAATGGAAAACAGCACAGTTTGCAGTTAAAAATCTGTAGCTGTAAAAAAGTAAGTCAAGTTTTCAATTTCCTGTAGCCCATTTACTACTGTGAAGAACATARAAGACAAAGCTTAAGTATTTTTGGTGTAATTTTATTTTGCTGTGCCTCACTACTGGAAAGTTTAAGCCTAAAGGCTTGTTTTAAATTAACTTCCTTTTATGATATGCAACACAGCGAAGTTTTTTTTACAGGATGCAAAACSTTCATGCTACATTGTGCCTTCTGTTGTTAATTTCTTACATCTGAAATTTTTCTGGGTCTATCCTGTATTTAGTTTATATGAGGACCTGTTGACGAGTGGGATTCCTAGAAGTTGTTTCAGCSGCAGATTATTGTGATTGAGACTTTGATAATGCAGATAGATAGATGCTGTGAAGAAGCATCTGAAATGAAAATTATTTCTTTCACTGCTGTAATCATGTTTTTTTAAAGTTATGTAAGTTTACAAATCTAAGTAGTATGTGGGGGGGAAAACAATGAAAAATGCATTAGAGATGACAGAAGTCGTTTAATACCGTGTAATATTGGTGCTAATGGATCAGCTACTGATATTTCTGCAGCTTTGACCTCCTAAAACATTGGGTTTAATTATATTAAAATAAATATTATTTTTACATTATAGGTCAGTTTTTAGGGTAATTACCATCTGTTGTGGTCTGACAACAGACCTAGTGTTATCTAGCATTTAAGTATTTTAATAATCTTGAACCTGGATATCTTGGTCCTCTTTCTTCTTTAGACCATGAAGCTGAACTCCCTTCACTATGTGTAAAGCACCCTGTTTCAGGATGTCATGAGGCTTGTAGGGCTTGTTTGATGCCTAGGAAGACTGAAGGCACTCTTGGTTTATTTTCAACATTGCTAATTCTTTAGGCTGTTTTTGCTTGAATAGTTGTGTTCTTTTGAGATCTACAATAGGAACGTCGTGTGGGAAATTTGGCTTCGGTACGTACAGCAGTGTTGAACTTGGGCAAAGAGGAATCATAACTCAGTGGCATTTAAGTAGGTCGTAGAGGATGGTTGTAATCCAGCTTCGGAAGCGCACAAACATATGACTGCGATGTCATGAACTGAGCAGAGGAGCAGTGTGTTCTGTTACTCTTGTCATAGCCTTGTTTTAGTAAAAAGAGAGCATGTTGAAATGTGTGTGGAGCTGATGGGAAGTGTAAAATACATTGTTATGACTTCAGGTGAGTGGCTTACTGGGATACATTAGGTGTGACCATGRGCGTGCCACAGGTCTGGAATACGTATAGAGTATGTTGTGTTCTGAACTTTGATAGCCCTTCTGACCCATAGCTAACCACAACGATGAGTTGGGAGTGGATACTGCTTGTCTGCTAGGTCTGAAGATAGCAAAATGTATTTGTTTTTATGACTTTGGATGTTATTTTAAAGTATTTTATTTGGATGTAATTTAGGTAATGTAAGGATATTTTTTTTTTTTTACGTTCACTGTTAGAGAATACTTTGAGAGGTAGGAATTATCTCTCTTCAATCAAGGTTGTAATCTTTCTCTTCATGGTGACTGACACTTCCCTGATTTTTTTTTTTTTTTTTTTTTTCTCTGTCTGGGCCACCTGTGAAAATGGATTTAATTTCTACTTGTGCTGTGAACTGATTGGATGCAAGCCAGCTTAAGACAAGAAGCCAAGTTGCCTTGCCATCAGGCTTGTGCTAATATAAGCTGAATCTCAGCCATATCTGATTTGTCTAAACGGCTTCTGGATTAAATTGACTTTTCTTGTCTGTTCAGGGTACAGGTGAAGGATGAACTTGGCAGTGTTTGTAGCTTCCTGTATATGTCGTAGGTAACACGTGCTTAAACCCAGGAAAACAAAGCTCATCTGCAATCCAAAACTTTTTTTTCCATTCAAATGTTCCCTCCTTGTTCATTTTTCTTTCCTATAACTGTTCAATGGTAAAGTTTTTGACTGATTGTTTTAGAATAACGTAGCTTCCTCCAAACTTCTGGTGAAAACTGTTTTCTTGTAACCATAAAACCTTTTCAACTCCATCTAGTACATGAGTTTTAAGGTAGTCTTTTTTTATGCAACAGTGATAGCAGCTCTTTGATTACTTATGTATCCACTTAAAACAAGCTGTACAACACTTCTACATACCTACTAAATGTGCTACAAACAACCCAGTAAATGTGTGAACAATCAATTCTTGGGAAAGCATTATGTAACAAATCCTGTTAAAACATCAGAATTAATGTCAGAATGTAAATACAAGGCAAGGCTATAATCTCAGTACACTTAAACAGGTTAATTTTTGTTTAATGCCTGAAAATGTGCATTACTGTAAATTTGCCTCTTCCATTAGCTACATGTAGAAGATGATAGTTACTCATTTTTCTGTAGATATGGTCTTTTTCTTCTTTACAGTTTTAAAATTACTCCTTTCCACAGGCCTTTCCTTGATATGGTCTATAATGCACTGGACTGTGCTGAAGATGATTACTATGCCCTCTTTGTGCTCTGTCTTCTATATGCAATGTCACATAACAAAGGTAAGCAATTTTTGCTTTTCCCAGAGAAAACTGAGACATACGGTTTTAGACAGGCACGATCAGTTTGTAACTTATGTTTTTGCATGCCTCAAATGGTAAGAAAGTCTTTACATGGGGGAGGCAGAAATAAGTATGCTGTAAGTAAAAACAGTTGCTAAGGATCACCTTTTTAAGAAYGATTTGGTAGAAAGCTTTGTGAACATCAGATAACTTTTCTTCCATAGGTTTCTTGGAATTGGAATAGGATTATTGTGTCTCATTTTTAATCTCTTAATTTCACTTGAAGCCCACTATATTCAATCTACATATATATGGGATCCAGTTCTTTCCCACTTTGCATATACTGTGACTGCTACATGTAAGCCAAGTGTAAAAGGTTGTAAAACTTGTCCCCATATTTTAAAATTAAATCTTTGTATACTTTAAACATACAGATAATGCACAAGGCCTGAGAATCAGATGTGATTATAGAAGTCATGTATTGCCTATTTCTATCCAGCTTTGATAGTCCTTCAGTAATTCTTTTTATACTATGTAATTCCTCAACAGCCTTTTCATCCATTGTGCCATAATTGATTGAAAGCTTGTTTAAGTTGTCAGTGTCGTATGCTATAATACATCTTGCAAGTCTCTCAAGGAGCCTGGACTATTTTATAAACTAGCAAAACTGTGTTAAATGTTTACTTCATTATAATTCAGACAGTATGAGAATACGTAACCTTTTCTAAGGGGTGATTATGGCTAGCTTTTTTGCTGTTTATCTTTGTGTGCATTTTAAATAGAYTCCTTATGGAGCAATAATGTAAACATCTCATACATGTGAATAATCATGTGTTTCAGGAATCGAGAGCTGAATTTAAGTTATTTTCTGCTTATGAGGATAGTTTCTATAATATACTAGTAATTTAAATGAATCAACTGCTACAGTAAACTGAGCAAAAGAGCATCAAGTGTGATGGCATGCTTAAAAGTAAGGATTCTGTTCTAGCTTCAAGGTACCTCTAATGAGCAAGTAGAGTGGAAATCAGAGTCTTGAAGGAACCAGCTAAGCTGAGCCCTTCCTGTTCTCCTCCATCCTATTGATGGCTTTATCTCTTTCCAGGAATGAAGGAATGCTTCTCTGAGGTTATAATWTGCAGATTTTCAGGGCTTTCACAGTTTCTTGTGACAAGAGATAATAATGCAACTCATATCGCCAAAGATAGCACCACAGCCTTGCCATGCTYTAGCCCTCTCTGACTTGCATCTCTGATTTCCCATCCACCTCTGCAACCAGTATACTACTTCCAGAAAATGTCTTTCCCTGAGGGTCTTTTGAGCGTCACTGTGCTTAGAAAATCCTGATGTCAGAGATGGATTCTATTCTCTTAAAATTCATTAGTTGAAGCTGTGAATAGCCAGAATCAGCTGTAACTGTTGCAGCTTCAGAGAGTCCTCGGAAGGCTTTCAATGTCATTGTAAAGGAGTAAGTGTGCACTCTAGGGTTGTATTTCTTAAGAATTCTTCTATTTAAGACTGTAGTCCTTCAGCCCACTGTATTTGCTTTCAGTGTAATTAGTCACTCTTCAATATCCTGTTCTCAGAAAAAAGTCCGATATCCTGTCTTGTTTCCAAGATGATTTGCTTACATCTGTAGCATTGCTATAAACAGTGAGGATTGCAGCAGATGCAGCCTCTTGCTGCTTAGTTTCAGCAATCTCTATGCTGTTTATTTTTTACCCAATATCCAGGGTTACCAAGAGAAATACAACAGGCAGTRAAATATCTATCTTTTCAGAGACTAAAAGTACCCTGGCCCTAAAACTGGAGATACCTTTTATGCATTTAAGGGGTCAAAATCTACACTTCGTTCTTTGGTGGTCACATCAGCCCTCTCTAAATGAAAAATTCTTTAGGCTGTACTCATTGGCTTTCCTTGTCAASAATTTACATTAGCCTGTTGCTTTTTGGAATCTATTTTCCTTTCTCTCTCTGTCCTTGACCCTAGATCTTAGGTGCTAGGCAGATAATGACATCCAGTTTTGGTCTTCACTGTCTTTCACCAACCCACTCCTCTTGTGCCCTGTAATAGACTGCTTTCAGCCTTGGGGGCCATGGAATCACTGCCTCTGTGTCTTGAAGAGGAGGGCTTTTACAAGCTGCTGATTTAGTGCCCCCATTTGATGCAAGAATGGAATGTTGTTCTTTAAAAGCTCAGGAGCTGTACAACTGCTCCTTTCTACACCAAATTCAATATCGATCATGGAAGGTGCCTCAGGATTGAGCTGGAGCCAATGTTTATATCTGAATTTAGTGTAATATAAGAGCTCTGTCTGCTTACAGACTTTCTCAAGGTAAGGGTCGATAATCCTTTTCTTTTACAAAAGGGCATGAAGGTCTCTATTCAAACATGGAGAGGCCACGTTGTTTCCCCAGTTTCAGGAAGTAATAAATCTCTAGGAGTTGTGCATCTAGGATCTGATTATCTATTTACTGGCTGTCTGACGGAGATGGTAAATGCTCTAGTGAGCACTTGAATCAGTTCAAACAAGCAGGTAATGAATTGGAAATTTAAGATGATTTCTTGTGACTGAATGCAACACAAGCTTGTCCTCTCTTCACCACATGAAAATGAGTTGCAGTTTTCTATTTCAGTATGTTGGCTGTTTCAGATTTGTTTCTGATTCTCCAGCTGGTCTGTTTGAATTTCACCTTTCCCCTCCATCCTACTCTTTCTGGCACTGTGAAGAAGTCTACAACAGAACACATTCAAAAAAATCTGAATTGCCCTAGCTTAACCAAGAACTTTGGTTTCAGGCCTTGCTTCTAAGGGAGCAGCCTTCTCAGTCTCTGTCGCTAAATGTAGACACCCTATTGAGGCTTTTTATCATGATTGCTTCCATTTGGATACTGAGTCTGCATTTTACACCATGTTCTTGAACGAGTTAAAAGAAAATGTGCTTGTTTTTCACCAGCAAGAAATTATCTGTGTGAACAGGAAGAAATAATACCAAGAGGTACATGTATGCAGCTGAATAGATTTGTTGCAAATTGTATCTGAGATATCTTAATCCCAGAAGGAGCCCTTCATGTATGTTGCTAGAGCATGTGCTGTATCTCAGGAATGATGAACTCTGCATCCTTGGCAGACACACAACCAAATGAAAGATGCTGAATATGAATTCTTTCACCATGATGTCAATGTGGCCCTTTGTTGAACACCTGCCTGGTCCTGCCTCATTCCTCCCCCATGTTTTCTTAGCCTCCTTAACGGTTTTCTGTTTGTTAATGACCATGTTCTTTTGTGAGAGCTTAAACTGCATATAGGTATTCTCTAAGAAATCTTACTTACAAGCAGCTTTCTCTTCCAGAAGGAAAACTGTAGTTCTTTACTAAACTGTTATTGTTGTGAACGCTAATACTCTGATTGCCCTGGTTCCTTAAATACTTCCTTCCCCCCCACCCCTTTCTTCAGTCTCATCATGACAGAGAGAGAACATTTGTCACTGTCATTAATCTTCAGACCTTTATTAATTGTTTCAAATACATATGCTTAGTGAAGAAATAATCAGATATCATAAATGGCRTTGTTATCTGGAGTTAACTACAAGCTCAGGGTTGGAAGAAACTATAAACCGCAATATAGTCATCTTCTGTATTATGGGGTTGTTTATTACCGTTCTTTAGAACAAGGACAGGAAGATACTCAGCAATTCATAACTATGTTTTGTTCTTAGAGGTCTTACAGTAACCAGTCTATTCTGTGAAATAACTTTGCTATTTTAGAGGAATAGGTTGAAGAAAGATGGGTTTAGTTTCCTTATACAACAAGTCAGTGATAATCTGTGACTTGCATTGGGGAGGGTACTAAATAAGAGGCTACTAGTTACAAAATAAAATTCTTGTTTTTTTAAACATAGATGAACTGATCACTTACTACCAAAGCGGAATTTAAAATCAGACTTTCATCTTTTCCTCTTTAGCCTTTATGCTCTTCAAATGTATRGCTTGACTTTGATTTGATTTAGATGCAAACAAATAGTCTGAAAATTCCAGATGCAGCAAAACGGCTTGGATGTCACCAACCACTTTGGGATTTGAGTGTCTTCACCCA
Source organism: Oceanodroma leucorhoa (assembly GCA_030449065.1). Lineage (NCBI taxonomy): Eukaryota > Metazoa > Chordata > Aves > Procellariiformes > Oceanodroma > Oceanodroma leucorhoa. The sequence goes on from JASVER010000008.1 coordinate 6,418,378, forward strand.
GTAGGCTCCATTTAAGGCTGAGATTTTTTCAGTGATACATAAATGTGTTTAGTCTTTCTGTTGTTCCTCCTTTTCCTTGTAATAGAAATTCAAAACTAACTTGCCCAGTTTTGTATTGCTAATTACACTCTTCTGAGAAAACTGCTCTGGTCTATTAAATACTTACCTCGAGGCATACTGCTGTTCTCTAATTTACTTTTCTTCCTTCATCCCCGACGAAAGGAATTGACCCAGTCAAGCTGGAGAGAATTCAACTTCCAGCTCAACATGCTGAAGAGAGAAGTTCATATAATCATGTACTTGCAGAAGGGCTCATCAGGATAATGAATTATGCTGCACAACCAGGTATCACTTTTCCAATATTTGTTTTCTTGCCAAGATGAATTTTTGAAGACTTTTTTTTTTAAAAAAAAAAAAAGCTACCTAGCCTCTTGGCTTTGAGGGGAAAGTGTCTGTTTAACATGCACTTCGATGAACAATCAGTAGATATGGTCTGTGAAAGACAACTATCAGGTTTTCCTTGGTTGCTGAGGAACCAGAAACTCTGGATTTCTGCTGAGTAGTTGGTTTTATACTCAGAACTATACAGGGATCTGTTGCCTTAATTCCTACTTTCTGTGTTTTTGAATAAACAAAAATGATGAGGTGTGTAGTGATTTCAGCTTAATGTAGGATTTCATCCTGAAAATATGATCTGTGGCACCTTTGCTTGTAAAAGTAATTCCAGTGGAGTAGTCGTCTTGAAAACTATATGTTACCCTTTGCTTATAGGAGTCCTTTGTCTCTAGAGGTGATAGCAAATTTTCCCATGATTTTTTTTAACTGCATATTGTATTTTCAGTTCTGAACTGTTTTGCAGAAAACGTGGGTTTTTTTCCTGACTTCAACTTTTTTGTGAAATGAGGGATAGAAGGCTCAGTGACCTATTCCACCGAAACATGATTTTTGTTCAAGCCACAGCTCTTCTCCTGGCACTTCCCCTCTTAGAACTTCACGAGTAGAACTGGTTTTCCCCTGAAACTGACGCACTATCAAATTCCTGATTGTCTGCAGAATAAAACCTAATGCTTGTTTGACTCACAAGACTGATCTACAGAGTATTAACTTGTTATGCTGATGTGCCAGTCACAGATTAAAAGCACATTTATGTATAAAGAGTTTGTATATACTGCAGAAGGAAAGAGTGCAAGATGAGGAAATGTATTTATTTAAACAAAAGCACTTCAGGGGAGGAATGGAAATAGTGGGGTTCTTTTAAGCTTGCTAAATGCTGTGTAGAACATCTCCTTTTCTTTTCTTTTTGGGGGTACTGACCTTTGTCTGTATCTTTAGTTTCTGGCAGCATAATGCTAACTTGTAAAATAGTAGATGGGAGTTGGGGCCAAAAGCTAAGATGTCTGTCTGTCTCTTAGGTATATTGTCTCAGTATTGATCCCTGAGCTCAGACTGTACATTTCTAATATATATATTTTTTTTTCTTTTAATCCTTCTGAAAGCTTAACATCTCAATGCATTCTTTCATTCTGACTTCTCTAGATTCTCATATCCAGGCTGTTTCTGAATCCTTTGGACTTTTTTTAAGGAAAAGCTATGCCTTATTAGTATGCTATATACAAAACTTCCTTTCATCTTGTAACTTTGTCCGTGCCAAACATCTGTGATCCTTTTGTAATTTTAGTGTAGTTCAACCTGTGCTTCAGATTGATAAAGGCATTGTTTTCAGCTTCTTTTCTGATAGTATTAATCTTTATAGCCTTCTTATTGCATGGTTCTGCTTTAAATTACTCTTCCAGTTCTTTCTTTCTTTTTTTTTAATAGCCATCAGCATTGTAAGCCAGCATCAGCACTCATCCTTGTCAGATAGGGTGTGTATGACAGTGGAACAAAGTTTATGACAATTGCAGAGAAGAATAGAAATGTTTAAGAACATCGGATAATGAGAAGAGCAATATTTAAACTGCTACTATGTTGTATATTGAAATTTTATTTTCATAGATGGAAAAATCCGTTTGGCAACTTTAGAACTTGGCTGCCTGTTGCTGAAGCAGCTTGTGTTTTCTAAAAATGGCAGCATCATAAAAGATGTTCACCTTGCTTGCCTTGAGGTAAGTATTTTCTTTCAAATTACCAGTCACAGCGTTTCTTGTCTTTGAGTCTTGTAGTATAGTTGAATAAATTTGTTTCATTCCTGATTGCAATAAGCATAAATGTGAAATTTGAGCTTCTGGAACATCTTTCCATTGGTGGCTCTGTGCAGTGAACGTAAAGAATCAATACCCCATGTTCTGTTTTCAGCTTTGCTGTTACCGTGCTATTTAGACTCTAACTTCTCAAGCAGGGTTATGTTTAATTTTCTCTCTGAAATTTGTGTGTCATGCATCTTAACAATGTGAAGAAAAGTGCTTTTGAAACTAACAAGCTCACATAAGGTGTATTTTCATAAGTGCAAGAACTGTCTTCTATCAAATTCTGGGCTGAAGGCTAAGAGTATGGGAATATTAATAGACAGTCTCTTCTGTATGAGTTTTTGGGTGTTTTTTTTTAAATGTGACTTTTGAGTAAATGGTGTATTTACTCCCTGAAACACAGCTATTTTATCTTTTCCAGGGTGCAAGGGAAGAAAGTGTTCATCTCCTTCGTCGCTTCTATAAGGTATATATATGCAAAATGCTGTAAGAAAAAAATCCTTTACATAATGTGGAGATATAAGCAAGTCTGCAGCCCAGTCTCTACATAGTGCCCAAGGCAGCACTTTTTTTTAAGATGGGAGATCCATATTTGTGATAGAGAAGGAGGTGTTTCGTTGGAGGATTCCTCCCCTTTCCTGCCCTTCCTGTACCACACTGACGTACATCACAAAAAGGCTATTAGAAGTCTCACAGGGTTTGTACTGGAGGTCAAGTTAGCAGCCATGTGCTTTTGTTGCAACTGCTATGTATTTCATGGAACAGAGCCACACTATTAGTACATTTCTGGGATTTTATCTTTGACACTAATATGGAATGTGTTTCTTTTTGGCATTAATTTTTATTTGTGTCTTATCTGACATGATGATCTAAAATTCTACTTGATCTTTTTTTCTTATTGGTGCAGCTTTTTGCCTTTTTTTTTTTTGTATTGTAAATGTGAGAGAAATTTGTAATACTATAAAATGAGAGAAATAAAATTATTAGCCCTAGGTGTTAACTTCTGTATAAGAAGCAGTAAATCCATGACAGATTTCAAGTGTCTAAAATCTCTTCCTATTTTTGTTAGAATTCTCTTGAAGAATGTTTTCTCAACATGGCTTACAAAAAATAAGTAATTTGTGGTGGGTTGACCTTGGCTGGCTGCCAGACGTCTACCCAGCTGCTCTCTCACTCCCCCTCCTCAACAGGGTGGAGGGAGCATATAAGATGAAAAAATCCTGTGGTTGAGATAAAGATGGGGAGGTCACTTACCAATTACCATCACGGACAAAAGAGACCCAACTTGGCGAAAATTAATTTATTGCCAATTAAAATAAATTTAGATAGTGAGAAACAAAAATTAAAACAACATCTTCTCACCACCCTTTTCCCAGGCTCAACTTCGCTTCTTCATTCCTGAATCTTCTACCTTCTACCCCTGCTGAGTGGTGCAGGGGGGATAGGAAATGGGGGCTTGGGGTCAGGCCATAACAGTTCATCTCTGCTGCTTCCTCCTCACACTTGTCCCCTGCCCCAGAGGGTCCTCTCCTCCATGGGCTGCAGTCTTTCAGGAAAAAAATCTGCTACAGTGCAGGTCCTCCACAGACTGCAGTTCCTTCAGGGCATATCCACCTGCTCCGATGCTGCAGTGTGGATATCTGCTCCACCATGGTCCTCTCCACGGGCTGCAGAGGAATCTCTCTCTCCATTTCTTAAACGTGTTTTCCCAGAGGTGCCATCAGTGTGGCTGAAGGGCTCACCTGTGTCCTGCACTGGGGCTGTTGGAGGCGGCTGGAAGCAGCTGTGTCCAGCACAGGGCAGCCCCAGCCTCTCCTCACAGAGGCCCCTGCAGCCCTGCTGTACAGGGATGCCTAGTACATAATTAAACAAACAGGCATGTCTCCATAGCCATAAGGATTCATGATATATCCATATCCCTTTTCTTGGAAGGGAGAAGAAATTTTTCTGGATATGTTTGAAGATGAATACCGGAGTATGACAGTAAGTGACACCCCTTCCGCCCTGCTCAATCCTCAAACCCAGATACAACACAGGAGCAAGAACAAGTGCTTATTGATAACTACTGAGTATGCTGGTATCTTTATTTCTGGGAGTAGAATAACCAAATGTGGGTGTGGGGTTTTTTTTTGTCTCTGAGGAGTTGTGTCTACACTTACATAAATTGTTTATGTGAAATTTCACAGCCCTGTATTAAATAAAAGCCCATTACTTTCTGAAAGTGAGTATACAAAAATGACTTTATCCTGGGAAATGAGACATTGGATTAATTTTTTTTTTCTAATTATGAAACAATGTTTCAATGAAAGATATATTCCTATATCTTTCTGAAGCCCAGCGAGGTTTCAGTTTTGAGTGGTGCCACTTTACTTACCAGTAGAGAACAGGGTTCTAGCTAGCAAATATCGGGGCCTTTGTCTCATCTGGGAGAGGTACTGCCTGTGCCACAGTACCAGCTGTGAAAGTTTTAACAGATTACTAAGATTACTCTCAGACAGTTCATATTTAACCTGTCAACATGCTTCAAAACTAATTATCTGTTCCAATTCTAAGGTTAGAATTCAGATAAAAATACTTTGTGTAGTCAGGTTTTTTCCACAGTGGTACAGGGATTTAATGAGCAGCCGCTAGTTTTCTTTTTGAAAAAGCACAATCTACAGTTGGTGTGTTGCAATAAGCCTTTTAATATGGGAAGCATCTTGCCCGTATCTTGCCAGCCTAAATAATAGAAGTATTTAATGAAACATTTAATTTTAGTAGTTAAGTATTGCTATACTTTTAGTTTGAGAAGTGGCACCAATACTAGCATAATTTTTATGTTGCAAGTTCAGTATATGTGTGGGTTTTTCTGTTGTATCTCTATATCTGAGACTGCATATTTTTTTTTTATTTACCATAAAAGACAGAGCTACACCCTGGAACTTGAATTTTGTTTTCCTTAAAGCATATTTATTTGCCTAGCTAGCAAATTGGGCGGGCTGATTTAAGTGTTAAGTAACACTGATGATGTCTTGTCGGATGAGTTGTGTAAATAACRTGGTGCAGATCTTCTACAAAGGCAGGATACTTGCTCTGTCTGAATGACAAAGAAAGGAAAAAGTTGTGTCTTCATTAGTGATAGATGAGAACAAGTTCAGAGGAGCAAGTAAATTGAACACTGTAGTCCTTAGTATTTTTGCTTTCAGCAATGAGTTTCCTTTTTTAACATTCTTCACCTTTATGATGTAAAATGCTGTTTAAACCAGCGTACAGTCATGTGAATTGCATCTGAAGTAGTTATTTACTTGTTAGAAATTTTGGTTCTGTGTTCTCATTTGTTCTCATTGTCAAATGTAGATTTCTGTTATCTTTGTACACAGTAATTGAATTTGTTAATCCAGTGGTTTAGACGCTGAAGATGAATTGTTCTGAGATCAGAAAAGTTGGCTAAGGACTATTTTTGAGTTTGTATGTGTGCAAGGCAGCAGTTCAAGGCTGCACTGTGAAAATTCTGGACCTTGTTTCAGTCTGCTTCTTTTATGGTATCTGACCATTGCAAAGTGGCCAGGAATGCTTCCAGTTACAGTTGGCTATTTTGGAATGCCTACATGACTGCATTTTTATTCTGTGCAGAATATCGTAAAAGCTGTGAGAAGGGCTTTTATATGTTTTAGTCATTCCAGCTGGCTTTCTGATAAAAAGAAGCTCATGTCTCCAGTGAATGTGTATATAATAGAACTTGGATGAAATTTCCCAAAGGTACAGAAGGATACATATGTCAGACATCATTTGTTCATGAAAATAAGCAACCATGTAAGGGAGAGACTCTGTTAGTGGCAAGATTGAAGGGAATTGTCTGGTGTGAAAGTTACTGCATTATTAGAGACTAGAGAGTTCTTTTTGGAGATAAAAAGATATGGGAAACTTTTTCTTGTGATTGAAGTCACTACAAATTTGAATCAAAACTTAAAATCAAACCTGACAGACTGTTTTTTAGTACTCATGAAATAGGTTTTCTTCTGTAATCTTTCAGAGTTTTTTCCTGTGTTTTTCAGTATGGAAACTTCAAGAGTGTGTTAGGGAACGATGAGCAAATATAAAATAGAGATTGCATGTGAGGAGCTGAAAATGAGACAGAGGGTATCAAAAATTCTCAGAACTCTATAACAATTCCTCTTAAAATATGCAACCATGAGTTGTATTTGAAAGTAAAGAATGCAAATGCTTATTGTTCTGTATAGTAATCAATGTTAAAATATTTTTATAGATTAAACCCATGAATGTAGAGTACTTGATGATGGATGCCTCAATCTTGTTGCCTCCAACGGGGACACCACTGACTGGTATTGATTTTGTGAAAAGATTGCCTTGTGGAGATGTGGAAAGAACACGAAGAGTAAGACTGTTTTTCTTCATTCGTTCGTGACAGAATGATGCCAAAGGCTTTGAACAATTCTAGAAATACAAACATTTTTCCTTAAAGGTGCTTGATTGGAAGCTTCATCCATAAAWTCATAAAGACCTCATGAAGACAAACCTATGTGTAGAGTATATTATTTACCTGTCCCAGTGGAGAAACTTTTTCTCTATTTCTTGTGTCTAGTCAATTCAGTATGTTCTTGCACTGGGGTTTTAATTTTCTAGACTGGGGGAGACATCTCCATAAAAAAGGCATTTTGATGACACTCAGTAATATCTTGTTAGTTTTCTTTCGTGATCTGATATCTCAGTCTATCCTTCATTATATTCCTATAATAAGAATCTCCACTGGAAGGCTGGCTGGTTTCATATTGCTTGTGTTTCTAGACATAGCAAAAAATATAATTCTACTCAGGAGTGTTCATCTTGCCAAAGTAATTAATGATAGAGATCTTGAGAGTGAGGAGAAAAATAGCAAAATATCTATTTTTATGACTGACATGGTCTGTAGAGGTGATACTGACCTGAATAACAACATCATTATCAGTATTCTTGGGATAATCAGTTCTTGGCCCTTATCTGGCAGTGTCGTATAAGCCTTGCAGTGACAGTAAGTCTTAAAGATATATTGCTACACGACATTATTATTTGAAAAGCGCTGTTCTTCGGGTAGCTTTGCATTTATGTGAGCGTATATGTAAGTATATTCAAGTATTCTTGAAGAAAAAACATATTTCCAGGAATCTTCTGAAAACTTCTGTTTTCATTACTTATTATAAGTCACACAACTTTTGTTACCACAGCAAATTAAGTTTGATAAAGTACAGTGAATTATCTTGAAAAGTATTGTTCTTAGAAAGCAAAAACACTTCCTAGAATTCTCTCGGAGGCATTTAACAGAATGATACTTAGAAATGCACGTTAATGGAAACTGACTGCTCCATGGTTTTTCATGTGCTAAATAAGGAATAGCTTAACTTCTGTTGGTGGAAATTCAAAAATCAATACAAATATTCCTGTAAATTCTTTGGGATGGAAGGATTTTTCTCATCAGCAAGCACTCCCAGAATGCTTCCTTGTTGGTCCTCCTCCCCCTGATCACACTGCTGTAGAAGTTTTAGAATTTCTTAGAAATCCTATGCTACTTTCTTCCAGGTAGGCTACCTCTCTTAGGCTGAATTGCCATAACAGTATGCTGAACTTCAGGTGTATCTTGTGACATTGCTGCTGCCACTTAACCTGCTGGAGGTCCTTTTTGCTGACAGTTTCAAATGGATAGTGGTTCAATTCTGAGCATCCCATGGCAAGATTCTGAAAAAGTTCTCAAGTTTTATTTCACTAGCAAGTGAAGAAGTCCTGTACTTTGATTATATCATGAGTTCTTAGCTGTTAGAGATCAGATCTTTTTAGGCTCTCACTTCTTCTTTTGCTATAGAAAGTCCCTCTAAGTGGCAATTCTTTTCCTCTTAACAACTGTAGGAGGAACTCTCAGAAATCAGATATCTCTCAAGTTATCAAAGGCACATCTCCAAAATCCAGACAGCCAACTCCTCTGACTTAAAACATTAAAATGACCAGAAGTTGTTAGGCTGCTTTCTGAAATCAGCTACTACTGCTTGATCAAGCCTTCTGCCCAGAATCAGATGCTCTTTTGAATTGTTGATAGTCCAGTTACTGCTTGTTGGTTGCATCTCTTCCTTCTGATTTCTATAGTCCTAAAGATGGTGCTGCTTACCAGTCACCTAAAATAATGCAAACTCATTTACGTGCTTATTTGGGRAGTAATGAACAGTATTGAACTCTGCACCTTGGAGTACATAGCAAGCAAAGACTTTGAGAGAAGGTTTTGTACTATCTGTGAGAACACTGTTTCATGGGAATGTAATAAGATACTGGTAGGTTTCCCTGCAAATTGCTATTTCTTTGCACATGGTATGTGTATATAAATGAAGGAATTGGCACAAAGTATACCTCATCATAATGCGTAGTTCTTTAATGTAGATAGCAATTCATATTTGTTCCTGCTTAACCAAGAAAACTGAACTCAGCTGAAAAAAATTCTAGGCCACTGAACTGCTCTGCTCTTTTATTGAAATCTAATAAAATGTTGTAGGAGGTCACAAATCACATGCTTTTGAGGTTATATTGATATTGCTAGCAAGCTGAGGGCTATCAGTATTGTAAGAAGCACAGTGTAGTTCCCTTTTCATCTGATGTTCTTGATTTTTTTTTTTTTTTTTCCTTGAAAAGGCTAAAGTTCTAATTTTCTTTCCTACTCCTGTAGATTATTCTGCAGTAAATGTTATTGCATGTTTGGAGATGAGTGAYGTTAGTTTTATAGGGAATGTATGCAAGGAAAATTAATGCTCTGTCTAGGAGGGAGAGAGGATTGAGGGGAAAATAAATGAAAGCACGCTGAGCGATGCTGCCCTATGAAATAAAAAAAAAAAACAAAAAAACAACTAAACCTGTTGGGTTTGACTTTTGGGTTACCAAAAATGCAAGGGTGTTGCTGTTCTTGATTGAATTTGGAAACTTTTAAACCCAATACCGTGAATTCTTCTTGAGCATCTGGTAGTAAAACTGCTTTATAGTAATCCTATTTAATTTCAGTAAATCCACAATGTATTAGAATGCAATCTGCCTAAATGGGAGAGATCATCTCCCATTATAAAGTGACTATGCTCTTTTTCATAAGGTAGTGTTAATATCGTATTTTTGTGACATTCATGTCATGTATTATGACATTCTTTGCTCCAAATAATCATATTGCCCTATTAGATTTCAGCAGCACACCAAATTGATCTGTTCTGGTGTCAATTCATGGAAAAGCCAGATACATGACTTCCCTCTCTTCATCCTTGTTCTGCCAGAAGTTTCTGAAAGCACCACCGGTATGATAGCTGGCCAAGCACTCACATTTCTGGTTCACGGGAACCACAGTTCTGTTGATTTTAAAAATAGAGGGGTGAAGGGTTTTGCCTTAAAGTAGTTTAGATTTGTTTTTCCTCATAATTCCTGCAATCTGGGAATTCCTGGGCACTGCAGCTGTTCCATGAATTCAGTGCTTTTACTGTAAGGCAGCAGTTAATTTACAGTATGCCACGGAATTACTATGTAGGAAACTGTTTTGAAAAACAGAACACCGGAAGTAATAAAAAATGATTTTTCATTTGCTATACTGAAAGTACAGTTCTTGTAGTGGAAGAGCATCATAAATGGTGCCTTTCAAAGTGTGGTTAATACAATGATGATTGTTCTTTGGCACTTTATCTAGTCTTTGCATACCATATGTCATTAATTCCTAAATCAAAACAAGAATATTAATTTCACAGAGCAGCTGTTGAAAGTTCCTTGGAACTGGTGCAGCTTTCAGAATGCTTTGCCCTGATGTAGACCTTCTGAGAATATAGATTAAGTTCTCTGAGAATGCTCTATTAGACATGGTTAGTTTTGATGAACACAGCAAATTAAAACTCAAAAATCCCCACTGTTTTCTCTCCAATTTGTAGACATCTTAGCTAGACTCAGCCAGAAAAGCTATTACTGTTTTAAGTTCAAAATGTGAGAGTCTCTGAAGGTTGGTTGTGTAGTTGTCTGTAGCGTACAGGTATTCTAAGTACAATCAGTCTTAAAATAATAATTTTTAAAAAAATCCAAGATTGTTGTTTTTGCTTAAACAGCTCCTGTAATCATTTGCCTGTCCGTCACAATCTGTGTATGTGTGCCAGTGGGATAAAAGTTCTGCTGCTTCTACTTCATTGAAAATAAATAGCATGTTTCAACTTCTTCCATATCCTTTTTTAACTAACTTTGTCATTACATTCTACTTTCTCAATTTAAAAAGTAGATTTACTGCATGACATAAAACTCAGGGGTTGTAAAAGTGAGTATACGTTTGTAAGATTCTGTTAAAATATGTAGTACTGAGTGCAGCAACATTTTAATATTCTTTTTTTAATTTCTCAAGGCAATCAGAGTTTTCTTTATGCTCCGTTCGCTATCACTGTACTTGCAAGGTGAGCCAGAAACTCAGTTACCACTCACGAGGGAGGAAGATCTGATAAAGACAGATGATGTTCTTGACTTGAGTAAGTAGTCCCTCAATTTCCCAAATAGTCTATGACATAAAAAAATTGCTGGCTTTTTTTTTTAAAGATAAAAACCCCGAATAGTTATCTTGTTTGTGTAATTGACTGCCAAGGATGATTGCATTGTTTGTCTTCTACTGGATTTGGAACACTTCTTGTGTTTTTGTTTTGGGGTTGGTTTTTTTTGTTTTTGTTTTTTGTTGTTGTTGTTGTTGTTTTTTTTAAAGACTGTTAATAAATAGTCCAGGGTTTAAATACTAGTACATAAAAGATTTGGAGTCCTTCATCTGGTTTCCTGGTATGTTAGTTTTCTAAATGAACTGATCTTAGGAGGATTTTCTTCTATTCTGCTTTCACCTATTCAAAATGCACTTAAACCATTCTTGAACTTTAAGAGACTGGAGGTGATTACTCCAACAGCTACACTGTGCTGTTTTACCAATACTGGGGTTTGGTCACCATCATGTCCCTCCTGCCCTGGAGTTCTTTTTTCTTCACATCTCTTCTGTCATTTTAAAGTTAGCGTATGGAAGCTTTTACTCCCATAGTTGAACAGGATGCTGAGCTATTCCCAAGGGGAATCAGTCTGTAATGTCCAGAATGACCTTGTGATATTAAGTAGTACTTATTATGAAGTAAAGGCAAAGTACCTTCTTTCTGCAGTATCACAGAATACTACTGCACTCTCCATACTGAAGAAACAAAAAAGTTGGAAGGAAAAGAATCATGAAGTATCTATTTGTTCGCAAATTCAATATACCTGTGTTCATTTAACATCAAAATATAGATCTCTAGATGACCTTATGTGTTACTAAACAGTACAACTTCTAGGGTAACTCTGGCCTAAGTCATAAAGCTGTAGTTTTACTGTCTCCAGCACTGACGTTGTTTAAGAAACAGTAACTTGTCATGTTTTAAGTTAATCTTACTATAGTGTGAGACACTTGCTTTTTGTTTAAAGGTTTAAAATGTGTAGATAAGTGTGCTTTTAGGCTAGAATTGAAAAGAAAGTGCATGATAATATAAATACTATTAGTTCCATTTCTTGTAATATTTGACATATTGGTGGGTGTTAGCTGGTAAGTAGTTAACTTTTGTTCAGGCAGTTGTCTTATTAAGAACTTGCAGGTACCATTCGTAGCTTTGGAGGGCATGTGATTGCTAAAATAGAGTGTGTGTATTTGCTAGGGTTTTAATTTTTGAAGGTTCTTTTTCTTGCAAAAGAAGGAAAAAATGCTTGATGTTTCAGACATTAATTTTTTTTATTCTCTATGTTTAAGTGCTTGTTGATCTTACTCCAACTAAAAAAACAGTTGCCCTAGTTGCCTTAGTAGATGTTATGGGATTATGTCCAGTATCTCAGAGATTTTTTTGTGCATCAGGTCCATCAAGAATATTACTGAACAAAAGGTAGATTTGATTGAAATACTGTTTCCAAATGTTATTTGTTCCACCTCCCCACCCCCTCCAAAAAAGAAAAAGAACACCTTTTGTCCTTGCTTATCTGTTAGTCTAGAGCAATGCTGATCGCTCTCATTATAAAATTTAGCGGACTGCACTGCAGGTATTGTGCAGTTCATTGCAGCTGTCTTTTTATTTATGACTTTTCATTTCTAAGGCAGTTGCTTTTATGCAGAATACAAAGTATCCTTTTCTTGGAACTTATAGTTTAGACCATAGATTATTAATAATTCACTCTGTTATGTATAATTGTTTGTAATTTTTATTACATGTTCATAAAGCCAGATCAGTTGCTAAAGTAGTGGTCCATGGTCTGTGTATTTGATGGGGTCCAAGGTTGTTTCCTTCTTCCAGTGTGGCCTGCCAGGTTAAGAGTCTATATATAGAAAGCATGCAAAAAAAACCCAAACCTATTAGCCTGAAAATTATTTGCTTCAATTTGAATAGTTTTCTAAAATTTAAAGATGTAATGCCTACTATAAAAAATTTTAAGAAATAATATTAAATTAAAATTGTACTGTTGATTTAGAACATCACCCTTTTAGATTTAAAGTAATTTGCTGCTTTAAGGCATATTATAGTCCTTAACTGTACAGTCATTAACTTAAAATACAAATTTATACTGACCAATATGAACTAAGGCAACAGTGGTACTGAACGGCTTGTCACGTGGTACTTGCATGCGTGTGCATGAAGCTATTATTTGTTAATATGTATATACATTCATATGTGTTTGCACATGTGCGTATGTAAGTAGAGAAGAAAAATAGGTTCCATTGCCCTCCCCATGGAACCTATGTCTGGTGCTCTAGAGACCCTTACATGAGAAGAAACTGTTATATGAGAATCTTTTCTTTTTCTGTAATTTATCTCATAACTCGCATCTTAATTTTGAGAAGACTTTATCCTTTCCACTACAATAAGCATAAACTCAACTTTAAAATAAAAAATTAAAGTTAAAAAAACCCATTTTTTTGACATAGGAAGATGAGCATTCTCCTTTGAGTCACCATTAAGCTGTTTGGGAAGGTAAATGGCAGTATTTCAAATAGAGAACAACATTGGGATTGTCTGAAGACTTATTTAGCTTTGATTAATTTAAAGGACTGGAGGTGCTTTTTCTTTGAGTGACTACTTACCTGTACTTTTCCACTTTCTTAATGGAAGGCAGCAAAGATGCCCACATGACTGTGTATTTCTAGCTAGTGGTTTCTAGCTTGTCTTTTTAATCTGCAGACTATTCTGCAATGAATTTTATTGCTATCAAAATTGTAATAGTAGCAATGTAGAATTCTTAACTACATTATCACCTGATGTGTTAGGAAAGCATTCAAGAAGTCTCACAACTGCAGTATAAAAGCAGAAAGACTTAAAAGTGTGGAGTAGTGCTTAGAAATCATCTTGTAGATAAGAATCTGCCAGGCTATACTCACTTTCAATTTTTTTGTAATACAGTTTGAACTAAGCATATTGCCATATGCTGGTAGCTCTTTGATTACAAAACCAGGAACTCAATGAAAATAGCAATTTACAATTTATTACACACTTACAATTTGGGACAGCAGATCCATCCTTCTTTGGAGGAGAAAACCAAATTCTCATTAGTGTAGACTTCAGCAACTGAGTTTATTTTTACAGAAAAAACCTCTCTAAACTGCTGCTTCTGGAAGGGGAGATGTCACTCAAAACTTGATAATGTGATATGCATCCCTGCCGCTCATTGTGTGTTACTGTTATTGGAATGTTTGAAAAGAGGGTTTTTTCCCCAGATAATCTATTTTAGAAATGTAGTGGTTAACTTGAGCTGATTTTTTTTTAATTAAAAATTTTTAATTAAGAATTAAGATCACTGCTTTTTTTACCAACTAGGAGTTAACTACCAAACCAGTTTTCAGTATGACATAGATCAGAAGACAGAAGGACCAATATAGGACTTTCAGAATGTCTGAATGCACAGATATATGTGTATGTGTTTGTATTCTGTGGACAGATGGGAAGCTGTTATTACATCAGAGTCAAACCTGAACCTTTTGCTGAGATGTTTTGGTAGCTCAAGGTACGCTCCTGAGATACTGTTTAGTCAACATCTAGTGCAGATAACAGACTTTATAAGCAGTATGAATTGTAGTAAGGAGTGTTGCACACTTGAAGAGTATTACAGTTGTATCTGTTCCTTATGTGTGCTGTTGTTACATATTTAAGTTTAAATACAGAGTATCCACAGAAGGTGCCCTAGGGTAGTCACTGCTTTCTGATCTTTTCACAGAAGGTTTTAGTCTTTATTTTGGGACCACAATATGTAATTACATAGATTTTTCAAAGCATGACTCTTTCCATGTACTCCAGCATTTATTAGTAAACAAAWTTTTTTTTCTACAGCTGGCAGAGTTACAGAAGTTCAGTAAAACACATTGCTTACTCTACTACTGGTGAAAACAGCCTGTATCTGAAGAGGGAGTGAGTCAGTCAGTCTAGGATCTCAAAATTTTGAACAGAGTTCTAGCCTGTTTCCAAAAACTGAAATAAACTGAAAAAGGCTGTAAAAAGCCCTTCCTGTTGAGTTTTCTTATATCCTGTCTTTGAGTTGGAATCTCTGTTGAACAATCAGTGCCTGATGTGGAGTTTCATATGTTGGCTTCAAAAGACTTTTCTTTCCTGGTTAGCTAGAAAGGCATAGACTTATTTCATCTTCAAGTCAAGTTGACAGGTGTTAGACCTGTTCCAAAGAAGCGGCACTGGTATCTGTGTCCACAAAATGTGATCATGTTTCAAGTGTTTCCTTGGGAGGAGCTTTTCTTGTCAGTAAATTGCTAAAATAATACTGTGTAGCACAGATACAGATATTTGGGTCTGATCCTCACAACAAATAGATACTATATGGTTTTAACAAGTCGCTTGCTGAGTATCCATGATTATGGGTTTGGTGTTAGCTGTTTTTTCCCTGTCTTGTTCTGTTGGTTTGGGGTTTTTTTAACCTTTTCTTTGGGATGTTTACTTTTTCCTTCCATTGTTTCTTCCCATCTACAACACTGCACACTCTTTGTTCAAAGTCATAAGAATTGTTTTGTGATTTTTATTTTTACATTTAATTGTAATATTGTTAAGGCTTCTAGCAAATACTCTGCATTCACTGGGGCCTTTGTGTGAAGTTCTCCATTTACATGTGCATCAGTTTATATATTTCAGTTTGTAACACTTTCTAAACTGCTTATTACTGCTATTGTTACTTAAACTAACTGAATTGAGGTAGTACAGTGGTGAAGTTCTAGTGTGTGTGGTAGCATAAAGACATAGTTTCCAGTTCAAGTCTTTTCATTGCCCAAGAAAGAGAGACAAGAGAATATCAGCATTTTGGCATAAAGTATATGGGATACATGCTGTTGCATAGGTGCCATGTCTTGGGAGGAGACTTAGCAGTTGGCAAAATGTGACCCAAAAAATTATAATTGTGTGCCTTTTTTTAATTATCACTTTGGAGATATTTGCAATCTAACAAAATTTTCCTCAACCTGTATTATTACAATGCTTTTTACATTTTTCTGAACCTTGAGATGCCTTCAGTGGTTATGCTCATTAATATACATATAGTATCAAGAAGGAGTAGAGGTTAACAAGATCCAGTAATTATTTCAGCTACTGTTTTGATTTTGAAAAGTCCTGCAAAAATCACCTTATCAAAATGGCGTGGGTTTTTTTTTTGCCTGAATGCAGTGCTGATGTTTTATGGGAGCTTGATGAGAAAGGTTAAAGTTTCTTGTAAAGAAGCATTTTAATATTTTGATGCGCATATGTTCATTGTAAACCTTTAAGTGTAGTTACAAGGTTGTCACCATTATATACGACTGTACGTTTAGAAATGAGTCAGATATTCCACGGAAGGTTCATTCCATATTGCTGGGTATCCTGCCACCAGAATGATACATAGTGTTACTTTTCAGTATTGTTTTTTACTATATATAGTTTTGAAGCACTCATGTATTATGTGATAACTGCCTGCTTTAGACTGCATGTGAGTTTGTAGGTGTCTCATGTAGGTGGCTTCTTTAATCTTACTCAGCAGCCCACTGTTGGTGTGAGGTACACTGGCAGCTCAAATCAACAGCCTCGGTGCTTGGTTTCAGGCTGCTGATTCTGTTAGTGACCATGTTTTAAATGCCATGGCAAAGAGGTAAATGATGATACATTTAAAGCTATTACTTCTTTGCTAGAACTGAAAAAAGTAGCCTTATAGTTAAGTCTCCTTGTTCACTCTGTCTTTACCAAATAGACAGGCTGTATAAAGGCCATCATAGTCAACATTTTTTTAATAAGATTTGAGGAATATTTATCATAGAATAATTGAGGTTGGAAGGAACCTCAGGAGATCGTCTAGTTTAACCCTTCTGCTCAAAACAGGGTCAGCTAAAGCAAGTTGCCCACGGCCCTCACCAGTCAGGTTTTGCATATCGTGAAGGATGGAGCTTTTGCAGCAACCTGTTTCACTGGGCAACCTGTTTCAGTGTTTGATGACCTTCACAATAAAAAAGATCTGTGGGTTTTTGTTGGGTTTTTCACCCAATGTTTTCATGGAATTTCCTGTATTTCAATTTGTGCTCAGTGCTTTTCATATTGTTATTGGATACCACCGGMTTCATCTTCTTTACTCCCCCCAAACAAGTATTTGCAGACATTGATAAGAGGTTTTATCATAGGGTATAGGAATTTTTCTTCTGTTAAATATCTTCCAAGGAATATAACTTACCTTTTGAGTCCTTATCCAGTTACTTTCCATGTCTGTTCAGTGAACATAAACAGTACACTATGGTCAGGAAAAAGAAACGTAGTTCAATTTATTTGCATAAGTAGCATTTAATTTGAACATAAACTGCCTAGGCAAATGAAAGCTTCCTTCTATACTTTAGTAAGAGGTTTCACTGTGGGTTGGTAACACTAAAATTTCTAGYTTTTAATTCTTATGAATATTTTTAAATAACCTAATTTCAAGAGTATAGTATGCTAAAAGACATTTTTGTTTAGTTTTCTTTCCAAAGTACTGATGTTTGGGGTTTGTCTATCTCATTCCTAAATATGTTGTCATATTTGAGGAAAAAAGAGTAAGCCAAAATGTAGTGCAGGTGTATAGCCAGAGACATGTCCTCTAATTTCAATTAAATGTACTTCCTGGGAACACCTAGGTAGATGCTTGATTTGTTGCATTCTTGATGCAAATGCTTCTGCATAGTCTTTCAGTTGCTTAGTCTATGAAGGGTAATGCTGTATAACAGACAGATCTCCATTCCTCTGATTTCCTAAATAATGTCAGTGAAATACCAGGATTTTCCAAGTTTAACAGATGCTTTGGAGGTTTTAGAGTGTACAGTTGCTAAGCTTTCTTCAGAGGTGAATGAGTGTAATTTCCTTCTCACTTTAAGAGTGAGGTATTGGCTTAAAAAGAGATTATTTCAGAGCAAGACAAGCATACTTTGCCTGATGAAAATTAACTGTTCCCAGGCTACTGTCCTGTTACAAAGACCTGCATGTAAAACAAGGTCTTTGTCATTGCTCATGTTTCTGCAGATACTTCCTCTCAGAAAAGTTTTCTCCCCAGAAGTGTTTCTGATTTGCTCTCTGGATTGTCATATTCAGGAATTCATTACAGATTCTGTCCAGTTGAGAGATTTGGCAAGTGTGATTTCTCTTGCACAGAGCTTTTCCCTCTGGTGTCAGAGTACAGCAAAATAACATAATCAGTCTAGCACTTCTCCAGTTCAGTGTTGTCATCCCTCAGACACTGAAGTTTATTTATATGCAGCTTAATAAACAATACAGTTCAATTTTTTTCTCTCTTTAGTGTCACAGCTAGATGCTTTCTGGAAGAAGGTGTTTAACTTCTGACATTGTTTTCATAATGGCAAAGCAAACATGAGTGAATTGGATTTATTGATTTGAAAACTGATCTGTCTGAACTTTATGCCAATGTTAAAATCCAGATACTCGTTACAAGCTGAAAATGAAGCTCTTATCCATTCTCATTTGCTGCAGAATCGTGTGGTTTTTAGATAAATTGAAATGACAGCTTATTTTCCTGTATACTTCTCTAATATTTTTGTAATGCATTTAAGAGACCAAAATACCTTTTTAAAGGCATCTATATAAATGCTTTTTATACGTGTGCACACACACACACATATATGTATATGAAAGAATTACATATACGCTTATGTTAAAAAACAAAAACAAACAAACAAAAAAACCACAACAACTGCAGTTTGAGCAAAAATAGCTAGTCATTTTAGGTTTACATTTTGGAGAAGAGAATATCATATCTGATTTTGTCTTCCTGCATCACTGTAGGTGCTAGTAAACACTAGTCTTGAGCATTTTCCAGATGGTCATGGAACACTGAGATGAATGTGAAGGTTTCATGATATTCTGACAACTAAATTTTTTCACTAGCCTGCACTAGTAAGTTGGTAAGTACTAGCACACATGGTACAAGAAAACGGATTGTGTTCAGTATGCTTGAAACTTTCTAAGCGTCTGAGAGGAAATCACATCTCTTACAAGAAATTCCAGCAGATACTCCTTTTAAATGCTACCATCCACTTGTTCCTGAATATCATCAGGAGGCAAGATTTTTTCTGGACTTAGTGGCATTAAGTCATCTGTAGTGTGTATGGTGTTCAAATCTTATATTTATTGGTGGCAATGTGAAAGAGCTTAATTGGACTGTTTTGCTTGTTTGCTAATAGTTAATTATTTAATGTTTTACTTGTGATAGTGATCTTTTCTCTGTTAGATTTATAAGTACTGGTTTGAAATATTTTTAAAATACACCTGCCTGGTAGGAGCAAATGCTGGATTTGTATTTAACAACTTGGTATCTGTTTAAAAAAAAATTTAATCAAAGTATTTAAATAATTAAAAAAAAAAAATATTGTCAGAAGTACTGCGTGACAATCTTGAGACAATTTAAGAAAATGATGCTGCAATATGGAGACCCTCTGCCTGGCAATCAGTAGTCTTGTGTTTACAAGAAAATAAGTTTTAGGAGTAAGCGTTTCTTCTGCTTAGTTGCAGCACCCTGTGATTAACATTTATAGTATGTTGTCTCTTATTTTCAGTTATTTGRAGGTGTACAGAAATAAATCTTCATATCAGAGGAAAAAAATTACTAAGAACAGTAATGAGGAAAAGATGTGCTCTCAAAATTCTGTGACGGCTACTAGAATAAATGTTTTTTTGCTAAACGTATTTGTTAGCTACTTTCTTCCACTAGATTTTTGTTTGAATATACTCAAATCCAGTCTGATTATTGTTTTTCTTCCCCACGCTTACAGTGATGGTTGTATATACTTTATGTCAACAAGAGTTTTTAAAGTGATTTTTAAGACAGATGTTTCATATTTTTTCATCTCACATTTTGGGGGGAGGTGGGGAACCCACAACCCAAATCATCTTTAACATGACTTGTCCTTTGGTTTACATTGAAATGTGCGCCCTGGGTTTCTTCTCAATTTATCTTGGCTTCTCAATTCGTGTGTATACAGTTCTGTGTTTTTCCCCTTTCCAATGTCATCTTAAAGCTCTTTGCTTTTTTCCTGACTCTTCCTTTTTATTCAGTAAATCTTGACATAGTCTTTTTCTTTTTTAGAAAGTCTTTAGCATTAAAACTGTCTTTGAAACCTATTTCTTTACCTGAAACAGGTGGTGAGAAATTAATTAAAGAATAAGAATTCTTTTAAAGTGGTTAGTATTTCTTGGAAGAACAGAGATTTCAAGTCACTCTTACCAGTTATTGCTCTTTGCTGCTGCTCCTGATGGGAACAGTGCTCCCCTGCTTAAGAAGGGCAGTGGCATCCTGTCCTGACCAACAGGAGGGACCAATATGTGAACTGAGATTCTGACTTCCTACTGGACAAAAGAGAGATGGCAGATATAGTGAGAAAGTAATTCTGAGCCTCTCTGAAAGAGGGCTGTTTATTGTGAAGAGTAACAGAATTAATTCAATCTAAACTGTTCAACAACATGGTCAAAACGTAGATTGTCAAAAACATTCTGGATAATTGTTTCACAGGACTTACATAAAATCTGAATTAGCTTTGTAAACTCTGAGTATATTTGGGGAATATTTTGTAGTTCTGTCAGGGATCGTATATTCCTCTATACAGTCGTTTCATCAAGGTGCAAAACTTTAATTCTGAAGTTCTTTGCAATTGAAGACTGTCATAGTAAGTAGTAAAGCAGAATATCATACCAAATGGGCTACATGCTGTTGGAAAAAGTTCTTTGTGTAAAGTGGGGAGGTGGTTCATTAACTATCTGCAGCCTAATGCTTATCTTGGGCTGCCAGCTATGCACACAAAGTGCTAAAAGTTTTCTGTAAGAGCTTTTAATGTCTGCAGATGATTTCTAGAATTGTGATGACTGTAAATTATAAAATCATTAAAGATCAAGCCCTGGGGCAGGTCAAGTACATTTAGACCATCTCCTAAAGCAGCTGTTCTATTTGTAAAGACTTCATATAATACAGTCTTTCCAGGCAAAGAGTTGCCTGTGTTCGTGCAATATTTTCACCTAATTTAAATCTTCACTGCAAGCAGCTGAAGTCTTTGAACTCTCCTTCCTAGRCTGTATTTCCTAAAAGTTGTATTTTTCTTGGAGAAAGTCCAGAGAAATCTTGGATCCATGTCTTGGAGGTGTAGTGCCCAAACTGGTTACAAGCTTCATTTTGCATGAGGAGAAATTAAGCATTCCTGTTAATCTCAGAAATGACACTACACTTTTTTGCAGCAGTGAAACGTCAGTGAGCCTTTCGGTCTATGGTTCACTTTAATCCCCATATCAAATTTCAATAGTGCTGAAGTTTACTGGGCTTGAAATTCTGTCATCTGAATGTGGTTGAGTATCTGTAACTGTTTTATAGCATAGCTGTAAGTATTCTCAGATCAGTTCACTGGAAATGTGTTTAACCACACTTTCTCTTCTGTTTTTGTCATAAAGGATGACTGTAGCTTATGACCCTTCAGCAGCTGTGAACTAGAAACAGTCATGTATATGGGGTACATTCAGTTGTATAAACTGAAAAGATTCCTGTAACAGTTGCCTAATAAATGAGTAATTTTCCTTTCTGTTATTTGATAAACTTTTATAGTAATGCTTTAAGTTTTTGTCAGATCTAAAATGAAAACTTTCTGCTCTGGAAAACAACTTCTGCCCTTTGAGTTATTTACCTTAAGTACTGCATTTTTGTAGTCAGGCAGTTGAATTTGTACAGCAATAATTCCAAGTATTTTAATCTGCTTGCTGTTGCACTAAAAGCTGTATAAATACTGGACAAAACCAAGTATTTGAGAACTTCACAACTCTGGTGTTGTGGCCTGTGTGTTGAGAGTCTCACAATAGATTATCCACAAAATTCAGCAACCTCATGTTACATATTTGGAGGGGTCCAAATCCACGTACTTCACGTCTTGAGAAGAATAGGGCTGTTCCAGGAATCCGTGTTGACTGAAATAAATATGTTCATGGACTAATTGGATTAAAGAATGAAAGAGGCAATAAATAAAGGGTCCCAAGTTAAGAAGTAACCAGACACGTTCCAGAGTACTGTTTTGAAACACATCTGTAACTGTTGAAAGCCTTAAGGGCCCATTAACACTGATAACACTTTATGCTTGTTGAAACTGCTTCAAAAAAGGTATCAGCTGTAAGAGTTTATGCAGTATAGAGGATAGGCCGTATAGTAAGACCCTCCTTGTTTAGTCATACCAACTGTTTGAGAATTAATTCCTTCTCAGTTAATAGCTATGTTCATAGGAATTTTCTTGTTTTGTTCTGTTCCTATGGCTTGCAAGAAAACATTGCATTTATCCTGGGCATTGCGTACAACTTCCCTGAAGCTAGTTCTGTTTGAACCAAAGTGTATTCCTAGAAAAAAGTTAGTTCTTGATTAGAAACTTTGTCCTGTGAAGGAACAGACTACTGATTGTGTAGTTTCATCAGTCAGTTATTTTCACCATGGAACTACTGCCATTTGTAGCTTTTGTCTATTAGACTTGGCCCTGTATTAAATCTCTTATCTGTTTGTACTATTTATGTATGGATTAAAATCTTTCTGCCTCCCAGCTATTCTTTAAACTAAGTTAGTTGAATTATTAAGCTTTTTGCTTTTAAAAAAAAAAAAAGGTATTTCTAATTTTCATGTCCGTTTTTGTTGTGATGGTCTTTCAAGTTTCTTCCAGCCTGCTTCTTTAAAACTGTGTGTACTTCAGCTGGCACAGTGTTACAGTAATACACCAGTGTAAAGCAGAGGTATTAGCTTATTGTGTACATTCAGAGATCGTGTCTGCCATTTTATTGTAGAAACACATTCACTTTGTTATCAACTGTAATTCCAAGTCTCTTTCAGAGAAGTTAAATCATGGCTACAATCCTTCCTACTAGAAGGCATCTGTTTTTCATTCCCTAATGTATATAACATTATGCATTTCAAAACAATCAAATATGTTTGGGTGTTTTATGCCTAAATTCAGGCCAGTTCAGAATACATGACACTTGCATTATTCTTGTTTTCCCATGACTTAGAAACATTGATAATAACTTCAAGCTTTCCAGTTATAAACAAAAAGGTGAAATGATTTAGGTATTAGAAAGTAGTTTCTGGAGGGATGTATTAGGTGTATACCTCTGTTACCACTTCTAGATGTGTATGTATAAAATACACACTTTTGGATCAAAAATTTAGATAGCGCTTTTGATGCATGCCTTTTATTGTTCAGATTATTAGAATGTCATTGGTACAGTAATATTGGAATAGGATTCTGTTGGCTAAACATACCCTACATTGCCACTGTAGATCTCCTGTGATTTTCTGCCTGGTGTCTCAGCTTCTTCTCTAAAAAGCAATAAATCTCCCATAGGCTCCTGTAGTAATATTTACCAATCCTGTATGGATTTCTTGAGCCTTCTAGGGCATATGAGAAGGTAATAGCAATCAATCCTCATGTAACTGAATCACGTCCTGTATGTATTGCAGAAAAATAGCAGTGTTGTATTTATTGATTAAACTTGTTTTCTCAAATTTCAAAAGCTCACATTAAATTCATACTGGATTAGCATTAATTATCCTCTTTTAATTGTATTAGGGTTCCATATTTCCTCCCTTTCTCTCCTACCACCCAATCAATTTTGAATGGATCCTGCTGGTAAAGGGTAATTGGTAGAGTCATAGAAATGTTAGTTGGAAGGGACCTCTCGGTTGTGGTGTTCGGGGTTTTTTGGGGGGAAGAGGAGGTTGGTTTTGGGAGGAGTGTTTGTTTTGTTTTTCTGAAACTTGAAAACCTTTGGTGATAGAAATTCCACAACCTTTCTGGGTAACCTGCTGTGCTGTATTATGCACAAAAGAATTTCCTCCACCTCCCAAACCGTAATTTATGGCTGTTGTCCCTAGTTATATGACCTGCCACTGCGAAGAGCTGTATGCTTCCATGTGTAGCTTATATCTATCCCACAGATGTTTTCTAATATGAAATACGGTGTTAACTACTTGTTTAGATGTTTGGATAAGTAAACTTAAATTTTGCTGTTTTGTATAACCTGCAGCCTCATTCATATCCATTTAGCTAATTCTTCTAGTTTTATTTTTAGGGTGGTTTTTGATCCATGGGAAACTAAAGAGGAGAAAACCGGTAGTCAGATACTTTTTCCAGTGTTTTAATTCAGATACTGAACACAGAGTTGAACTTTAGCAGGATTATTTTTAATGCATTGTGTAAATAACATGAAAAATGCTTGGTTTCAGATGCAAGAGCACCTAACATCAGTGTTTAGTACGGAGATACTGCTATAAGTATTAGAGATACATTGAATTCTGTGTGTCAGAATAGCTCTCTTCAGAATAAAAAAACTGAATAAGAAGGCAGCTTTTTGAAAGATACTTACCTTACTGTAAATGGTACCATTTATCAAACTGATTTCAGCATATAGACACATGTCTAAAAATACAGCATCCTTAAAAATAGTATGTGTATGTGGAATAGGAGGGGAAAAAAAGCCTCGTACATCTTAACAGCAACTGATGCCTATTGCACTGAACCCTCATTTTAGGAAAGGTTATTTGAACGAATAACTCCAAACTGCTGATTCTATCAATGCCTTAGCAATACTAAGGAACGAGAGCACTAAGGAGAATGAGTGTGTTGAAAAACTGTGGCTAAGGCAGAAACAAAATATAGAACTCATTGCTTTCAAGTGGGATGGTTTCTATCCTAATAAAAAAAAAAAAAAAAACCAAAACAACACCCAATCAAAATTACTGCAGGAAATAGTTAAAATGCTGCAACTTTGCTGGCTAAATTCATCAAATTATGTGGAGTACCATCTAGGATTGCAAAGACGATGAACTCGGCARGACAGCATGTGTGGTCATAGAATCTTTTACTTGCTATAAATTGTACTAGATGAGAGAGAGGAAAAAGACCTGTGTGTATTAAGTGTGTGAGTATAAGTATCAATTTGAAGCAAAAGAAAAAGCAACTCTAGTAAGATTAGCAAAGGTCTGCTAGGAGGTGTCAGTGCCAGTTTATGTGACGCTCAGTAGACTTCAGCTGGTGTAAAGAAGGTGATTTAGTCCCTTTTCAAGAATGATGGGTTTGAACTGGAACAGGTGCAGTGAGGAGATGCAGGAGGATCAGGGAATGGTGTATTTACTTCTTGAGATCTGTATTTTGGGGCTTGTTTGAGGGGCCCTAGGGTAATTGTTAAGAGAGGATATGTTTATTCAATATAAATGAATAAAATGGGTGGGTAAAGGAAAAATGTCACCTCATTTAACAAATATTGGCAAAAACCTGATACAATTTACCTGGAGAGTCCTTATAGTCTTGAAGTTGAAAGGCTTCCAACAGTCAGAATAGTCAGGTTTCAGACCTGTAGAAATGTAACTTGTGTCAGAATGGAGCCTAAGTTTATAATGAGGTAGATGTAATTGCCTGCAAAGATGTAGGACTGTATCTGTGGCCTTTCGACAAGACTTTTTGAGACTTCCACTTAGTGAGA
This sequence comes from Oceanodroma leucorhoa, assembly GCA_030449065.1. NCBI lineage: Eukaryota > Metazoa > Chordata > Aves > Procellariiformes > Oceanodroma > Oceanodroma leucorhoa. The sequence continues at coordinate 6,443,552 of JASVER010000008.1, forward strand.
GAAATCAACACTGTTCCAACTTCACCCCTGAAATGAAGTGACCTTTTATACTAAAAGGTAGTGAAGGTGGTAAGAGAAAGCAAGGTGCATGTAATACACATCTTATACGTAACTTGTAAGATATCTGAACCACTGTTAAAATATATCCTGCCCTTTCCATGTAACTATAAATATGATAGGTAAAGGCAAAATATATATATATATATATATATATATATATATATATAAAAACCCAAACTTTAGTAACTTTAAACACGTCTTGTAAAGATGATTACACTTTTAGATATTAACATTGTATGTTACATAAAACAACCAAAACACAGAATCCTTAACTCCAGTAGGTATGTAACTTTTTTCCTTCCTTCCTTCCTTCCTTCCTTCCTTCAGATAACAGTGATCTGATTGCTTGTACAGTCATAACAAAGGATGGGGGTCAAGTTCAAAGATTCCTGGCTGTGGATATTTACCAGATGAGTTTGGTTGAGCCAGATGTTGCCAGACTTGGATGGGGGGTAGTTAAGTTTGCAGGCCTTTTGCAGGTAAGAGAAGTTTTAATCTGAGTGGTTACTTTTTCTCAGCTGAAAAATCTACATTTATGTTGGATAAATAGTAACACCAATATAAGCTTACTTATTTAAGCTCTGTACCATGCTTACTTGTTTCTTCTGTTACTAGTCTTTTTTCTAGTTCCTGCCTTTTAAACTATTTCTAGTTTTCTGAGGAAGTTTACATAGCTAACTATAGCTAACTTGAAAATGAGGTAACTTCCCCAATATATATTGCTCTGTGTTCATTTGAACACTGAAATGGTATACAATTAGAATTGAGTCCCAAGCATTTTCCTTAAGAGGCACAATAGTGAACTCTCCTAGAGTTCTGATGTTCCTACACGGGTAGGGAAGGTGACAGGTTGTAAGTTCAAAATGACCTGTGCTTATCCAATTGATCTTAAAAGCTTTAAGAAGTTTCCTTTATGTCTCTTTCTTGCCTTAGCCAACACTGTTTGTATTTCCTGAAAATTCGCTATGCTCAAATAACTTAATTGAATTTTAAACTGACTTAATCTCTACAACTACTAATTTCTGAAGAACTAAATCCAAGGTTGTACAACTTCCATAGTCCTTTTTTTTTTGTTTTGTTTTTAACAAAGAAACTGGGTTTTTTTTAGGAACATTAGTGGAGCATTCATAGGGTTTTCTTTCAATGTTGATATTTAATCTATAGTTTAAAAATGCTAACTTATTCATTAGCTACTTGCCTTCTGTTTCTTTTTAGGATATGCAGGTGACGGGAGTAGAGGATGACAGTAGAGCTCTGAACATAATAATTCATAAGCCTGCCTCAAGTCCTCATTCTAAGCCCTTCCCTATCCTTCAAGCTACATTTATTTTTTCTGATCACATTCGCTGTATTATTGCAAAACAACGTCTTGCAAAAGGCCGTATCCAAGCTCGGCGTATGAAAATGCAGAGAATAGCAGGTGAACGGTTATTTTTAAATGATTCTGTGTAACAAGACTTGTATGTCATAGCAAGTCACTCTCTAACATAAGGATGTGTTAGAAAAATCTAAGAAGTGGTTTGCCACAGAAAACGGTAAACCAGTGTCTAGTTTGCAAGCAATAGATTTTATTGGAGTAAAATATGTGTTTTCATATTTAATGGTAGACACATCAAAGAAAGGAAGAAAAAGAAGGAATCCTGGCTTGTTACTACTAGCTGCCAACCATTTCACAAAACTCAGCATTTCCTTTAAATGTGATTCAAAATTCAAATGCCCTACTTAGAAAGCAGATTTTCTACCGCCTTAGGACTAAATTGGAGCTCAGCTTGCCCGAGTCCTGAGTTGGATGGTGTCCTGATGGTGTTGATGATAATGCTTAATGCTTGGGTGTGTGATGATGAGCAATCCAAAATGTTGAGTATCAGCAGCTAGATTTCTGTGTTTGGAGGAAATGCATGCAAAGAGATGAAGGAAAGAGTTAATCTGAGTAAATAGCAAAGAGTGATTAAAATATTACTTGAATATTAAGTGAGTGAAGAATAAATTGAAGCTTACCAGTAAGCTGAATGAATTGGTGAATATAGAAAAGGAAACTGTGAAATACAGGAAGGAAAATAGGTGGGCAAATGAAAAAGGACACCAGCTGTCTCAGTTACTTGGATTGTCCAAGAGCAATAATGAACTAATCAGAGTTGTGAAAAACGAAGTCATAGCTGGTAATAAAATTATTGAGTTGGCCAGAGAATTATTCTGATTATAGATGGTTTAAGATTATTTTAGTGTCTTATGGTTCTGTAGGAAGCTAACTAAAAAGAGTTTTATGCTTTGAGTTTTTTTATGGCTTGCTTCATGTTAAAAAATTTAAAGCAAGTTTGAGGTTAATACAGGTCTATTTCAATATTAAAATTTTAGGTTGAATGGTAATGCAAAGGCATTTTTTTGCCAGTTTAAAGCAGATTGTCTCTTTAAATGGCTTTCTGCAGTGTTCGGTTGACTAATGAATGACTTTATTTGTACAGGGAAAATCAGAAGATTTTTTTTTTGAAAAATAACTCCTATGGCTTGTTTAATGCAAGGAACTTACTGTAATCCTTTTTTCTCCCCCACTGTGTTCTGAGGCTTCCTTAGTGTGAATGTGGTGTGGACAGCAATGGTAGAAAAGGTTGCCAGAAATGTTGTGTCTCTTCTTTTCCAATGCAATTGTAACCATAATTAAGAGGTAAATGCAGGCAAGTTAAATAAAACAGTCTGGTTTAGTCATAAGATCCTGAGCAAACTATAAATTTTGTTTTCACCTACTCTTCCTTTTCTGTATTTTTGAGTAACAAAAATTATCAATTGTGGTTAAACATAGCTCTCCTGGATCTTCATGTTCAGCCTTCAACTGAAGTTGTTTTGGGTTTTGGACACAGCTCTGCAGCTGCAGCCCAACACCTTCCATTTAGATTTTATGATCAGTCACGACGTGGTAGCAGTGATCCTACAGTGCAACGCTCTGTTTTTGCATCCGTTGACAAAGTTCCAGGTAAGATTAGCATTCATTATCAAGCAATTTTTGCTTTGTGATTTATATCTGCAAGAGCTGAACTGTAATTGGATAAGCAAAGAAAAGCTTACCGTGATACATTTCTGAACACACAACTCCAGGATGAGGCTTATGGAAAAATTTACTCCTAGAGAAACAAGTGATACCTGAGTGTGTATTCCAGGTACGTTGTGAGCAATACATCCATGGCAGTTTCTCCAAATACACTGGAAGTGTCTTAATACTTTGCCTTCCTTTACAAATTGAGTTAATTTAAATCATGTTTCATATACTCAGTATGTATGCAACACATCTGTCAGTTGTRTATAGTTCCTCCTTTAATTTGGGTATGATCATTTTCTTGCCAGTTTGTAAAAACAGCTGGGATACTGTGCACTGCTTCATTTACCTTAGAGCTAGCAAGACAGAGAAGGGCCACAGCTACTCCTAAAACATTAGCTTGGAATTGGGATTAAAGGAATGATTCTAAATCAATGAGCTCTTTGCATTTTTGTCTCCTTATTGTCTCTTTCACAAATTGACATCTCTGCAGAGTTTTTTTTTCCAGATGGTGAACTTTTTTTCCTTTTGGGTTGAGTCATTTTAAAGTTGAATCTCATACTGCTTGAAAGTACTTAATTTTGCTGTATTATAGAAAAAGATGCAATCTTGTTACCACTAGCTGCCGATCATTTCACAAAACTCAGCATTTCTCTTTAAATGTGATTCAGTGATTCAAAATTCAAATGCCCTACTTAGGAAGCAGATGTTCTACTGCCTTAGGACTAAATTGGAGCTCAGCTTGCCTGAGTGCTGAGTCTGGGAACAGAAKTCAAAAGCATTTATATTGCCAGTCAGGTTTTTCAAAAGACAAGTGTATGTTGTATGATGGGAATGTATTTCCTTATTTGACATGACTTCCATAGAAAAGGTGTGGTTGAAAAGATGGCAGCGTTACTGTTTCAGTATCAACCTTCTCTAAGAAGAGTGTCCTTATGTTCATAAGAAGTGACTTTATCTACTAATTCTTTAGGGAGGGGAGGCAGGGAGAAGGGCGAAGTGTTGGGGGTGGTGCAACATGGTAGTTTGTTCAAACAACCACATACTTACTTTGAATTCCAGGAAATGGAGACTTCCACTGTATGCACATGCAAATACAGAGGAAAAAGTATTTTGAAGCTTTTATTTGATACCAAGGATGAGAAACCAGGCACAGAACATGAAGTATTTCAAATGCTGCATTTTTGAAATTCATTTTATGGTAGCCAGTAATATAATAAAAATTGATTAATACATTGTTTTACATCTGGTTACAAAATAAATATCAAATGCCTCTTCCTTCTCCCCTTATCTTCCCTAATGAATGAATGAAGTTTCCTGGTTCCTAGTGATTTTCGTAGGAATCTGTTTGTGTTTATCCCTTAATCAGGCTTGGAGTGATTTTTACTTTTAAAAGAAAGATTTTGTGCCTTTTAAAAAAAATTATTGAACAAGTTGCAATTAAATTACTAGCTTCATGTATTCATTTCTTAATGCTACAACTTTGAGTGGCATTCAAGAGTTCTGCAAAGTTCACATAGTCTGTTAACTTGATGGTACTTGTAAGAAACAAGTTATGCTTTCCCTTAGTGATGGTGTTTCTTGTTGATTTAAAGGAGAGCTATGTTTTTGACAATGTTTTTAGAAGATTAATCACTCTTTTTAGTAGGACTATGTTAGCTGTCAGTGCTGTACATGCCCTCCTGCAAATTTCACTCTATGGAGAATTTTAGTACAGCTGTCCAATCAGTTCCCTAATCCCTCTTCTCAATGAATTTAGAATTTTCAAGAAAACTTACTTCAGTCTGGTCTGGTTCAGTTTCTGTAGTAGTGCATACATAAAGCTCTACCTGTTTCACTAGAGAGCATGCAATTACCTTATTGTAGTCAAACTGTGCTTCAGTTTGCTTTATTGTTTCATGGTCCAACGCTAAAATCTGTTTTGAAAGCACTTTTGATATCTGGAGGGGAAGAGGTGAGGGTTGTTATAGCTTAAAACCAGATTTTGTGCAAGACGGGTGGAAGATGACAAGAATATAACAGACCATGCTTTAGAACAACCCTGTTAATACTTTTTATAAAAAGTACAGGTTATGCAAATGCAGTGAGATGATGTAATCATCCCAGATGACTGGCCTGATAAACTGGGCAATTCTTATCAGAGAACAGAAGCAAAATCCTTCACTTGATCARTTTTATCACCATGAAGTCATGACCATGAATATACTTCAGGGTCTATTTTAGGTTAATGGCCTTTGCCAGAATGTTAGAGCATTTTAGGGGTAGTTTAGTTGGCTGGACTGTTTACCATCTTATATATTAGCTATGTATTCATATGGTGCTTTTGAAGCACTCTTTATGTAAATAAAGAATTACATTGTTTTCAAAGATATGAGCAGATTTGGTAGACGTCCTGTGAACATAGGTCTTATATTGAAAGTAAATAAATAATCACTTCCTCTCCAAGCAAACTCAAATATTAGTTTCAAATACCAGCTGTATACTGAGATTTATATGCTCAGTGTGTCTTAAGGGAAATCTTAACGATTTCCTGCAAAATGTACATCTAAATATTTTAACAAGTGTGGTCACTTTCCTACTGAGAAAATTTATTTTAGAAAGCAAAATGAATCAATAGATCTCTCTTACTATTTTCTCTGTTATTAATACTTTAGTATACGATGATGAGATTTTTKGGGGGAAACATTGGAAAAAACCTTTTTGCTAATATTAGCCATTGCAAGCACAGTATAGCTGTCTTAATTTTAAAATSTGAACGAAAAAAAATGGTCTTTTATAGCTTTGTAGCCCTTTAAATGAAAAAGAAAATGTAGATGAGAATTCTATATAAAGTTTGTATCACTTCTTGGGAATAGGAAAACTTTAAACAAAGCCCGAGAATTGTTTAAGCAGTGTTTGAGATTGTTCAGATTTATGTGAGGAAAATTTATTTTAGTTTTGTCAAATACTATTCACTCTAAAAGCATACTATACACTGTAAAAAATGATGTGCCCTTCTTTAGCAGGTGGGCGTAAAATCATAGGTTTTTTTTTTTAATGAATAATATGAATGCATTCTTGAAATGTGTATAACCTTTTGTAATTTGCCTTCTCCATCTACAGTAAGAAAACAGATCCTTTTGATCAAAGTACTAATGAGGGGCTTGACATTCACAGTTGATGAGCATCTGCATTTGTTACTGATTTTATGAGGTTAGATTGCTCAGCACATTTGAATGTCATACAAAAGTTATTTTGGAACTGTACTGCTGGACTCTGATCAACCCTTTCATGTTCATCATCAACCACATCTGCCGTAGTAACATCAGACTGGGATAGTTTACTTAAGTAGTACTAAGTTACTTCCAGTGTGAGATGGTTGAAGTGTCCCATGCTCCATAATTCTAGGATACAGTTGCTTTTATAGCCCATAAGTATATTTAAAGTATTTTTTGATTCGTTTGTTCTATGCAAGAATAGTGGAGGACAACTGCTAACTCAGTTTATCATCTCAGTTTGTTTTTTCTAATTAATATTCTTTGAACCATTCCAAGTTTGATACTTAGTTATGGGTGCTGCTTTTAAAGACCCAGCTCTGCTGCCTTGTTTTATACCTATTTATATTGCCTGGTTATCAGAATTGTGGGGTATGAACTAGATACTAATCTTCCTGTCATCATCAGAATGATGTAGAACTAAATCACTTCTGTGCAGAGGTTTTCAAGCAGAAGTGCCTAATTAAGGTAGTATGACAGTACTAAGATTACACAAGGTACAACTAACTTGATTTATGTAATATGAATTACCGCTTGTGTGCAAGAAATGAAAGCTACCATTGAAACTGAGTTAAATATGCAGGACTGCTAGTTAGATTTTTTATTTTTTAATAAGAAACAGRTTTGAAAAAAGTCTTTGACTGTTATCATTTGGAGAGTTTACTATTTACAAGGACTATTTTCAGTAAAAAACCAGCACTTCAAAATAGCCCATTCTGAGACCGAGAATTGTCAGTTTTTGTGTTTTAGTACTGACATGTGCTTTAGCTCTCTCCATGCCAGTTGAACTACAGTAACTCTTCTAATTTCTGTAAACTTGTAGAAAGGACTTGATGGAAAAAAATTGTGGCATACTTAATATTAGAGTCCCTTTGTGCATTAAAGAACAGTCAAAATAAATGCTGCCTCAACAAAGTATCACTCATAATGAGGATGTGCTGGCAAGGCATAAAGAGTAACAGCCATGGCAAAGAATTAAGTCCCATGATCACTGGACTTGAAACTAGTCTGTTAAGTATACTAAATTGGTGAGAAGAACTGTGAATAAAGCTACAGTCATCATATATTGGCATTGCATGGCTAATGTGGGGACTAAAAATGTCAGTTAATCCTTTTTTTAATGCTGGTTGAAGTTGCAGCAGCTRCTGGCAACAGATCTCCAACTGACCGATTTGTTTTGTACGTGTTTTTTCTTGGCAGCTAAAACATCTTTTGCATTAAAACAGTTATTCTTCTGTTTTGAGGTTGTAATGGAGTTTCTTAAACGTAAATAATTTCTACAAGTTGTAATTTTTAAAAAGTGCATCAGGTTTTCTGAGGCAGAATAGCACTTTGCAAAGATGCAAAATAACTAGTGAAATAAATAATTTTCAGGGATTTAAGGGRTCAAGTTCAGCATTGCCTTGATTTGACTAGGGACCAACACGTGGAAAGGCATGAGAATTTTTTGAGATAACTATACTTAGAAGAACAGAATAGAAAGAAATCAGAATACAAAAAGAAGACATTGGGGTAATGAAGATATCATTTACAATGAGAAAACAGTTTCTCCTTTCTTGGCCAAGGTTTTATTTCTACTTCTCAGGCTTTTTTTTGTTGTTGTTGTTGACTTGCTTGTTCTGTTCTCTGCCACCACCACCCCTTTCCCTTCTCCTCACCTTCAAGTTTTATTCTTAGGAGATCTTATAGTTCAGGCCGTCTTTCACATGAAATAATTTATAAGACAGTAGGAAGGTTTTCTCCAATTTAGGAGAAAGATTTGCATTAATTGCTTAAGAAAAAGTTCTTTAAAGAAAAGCGAAGAAGCTATTTCAGGTTTTGGCATGAAATTTTGGCATGAGATTTTGCTGCTGTTATGTAAAACATGGCAAAAGGATAACTGTTGGTACATATTTTATGAAAGAAACAGCCTTATGAAACATTGTGATTATGGAAATAAGATTTTTTCCAAGGAACTGGGAACATACATCTTTACAGTAATGCTTACTGAGTCTTAAATAGAAAGTTATGTTCAAGCAGAATCATGACTACTCGAAAGGAAATATTTGTGTGTTTAACTAACCTCTATCACAACTTGAGAGTCATAAAGTAGTAACAAAGGCACCTCTAGAACCTTTTGAGTGTTATTTTACTTCCCATAGCCATGATTAATTCAGCTCACCTTTTCTTTGCAGATATTTCCTGAAGGAGTTTCCTGGTTAGAATATTTGTTCTTGGTCAGTAGTTTCCCAGTTACAGTATTTTGAATGATTTAGACTTACCTTTCCCTCCTATCTAAATTACCTTCCTATAGCACATTTAAAATCCTTCCTCTGCAGTTTTGGGAGAGTATTGGGAGAGAAAATATGTTAAGATCATTTGCAAGCAAATGCTTCAGTGTAAGGACATGAATCCATGAGCACTGTTCTGCAGAACCTTTAGGCAGGCAATCTTGCTGAATCAGGCCAGCTTTTCCTATGATAGTCACAGTAGACCTTGTTTACTTTTTCTACTATTTCTACTATTTTGGTGAGGATGGAAGATTTCTCCTCCCTTGAAGTGCAAACCTTTTGTGGATATAGAATGCCTCGGATGGGTACAACTTTTTCCAGCACTGTAAGGGAAACAAAATATATTGATGTAAGCACTTCCATACCAATGGCTTTAGTAACTGTTCCAAAAAAAAGTTTCATTCACTTTAACAAATGGCTTTGCCTCACTTCTGCAGTCACAAGTCCATTGATTCTTCCTTGTTTCTCATCCTAACTGGTATTTCAAAATATGAGATATGTATGAGAAACCTAATGCACATTTGATATATTGAAAACTATATGTATCAGTGGCCCTGAGCGTCTTTCACGTTTGAGGTAGTTTAGTTCGTGGTTCACTTTTTGCAGACTGTCAGGCGTCACTGTGTGTAACCTCAGTTTAACTTATCTAAATGATTGTAGAAGATCAATCGGTTTGGTTTCTGAAATAAAATACATGGATTTATTTACATTTATGGAATAATTAGCTGCTTACCAAACTATTTTGTTTTTAACTAAAATAGATGTCTCCTGCCATGGTGGTTATTTAATTCTTTCAAGTGGAAGTGGTGTTCATCTTGGACATAATGAATTGTAACTTAAAATAAGAGAAAAGCTTGGTAAAAGTGGCATTCACTCATCTGAAACTATGATGCAAGTACTACAGCAATTCAGATAGCACTGTGTTTCTGCAAGTGGTTTTGAGTGTAGTTCTTGAGTATAAGCATGGGAGGTAGTGGGTAAGAGGTGGGACCGCAGATTAAATCAGATTATTAACAGGACTGATGTTTGTTAGCTTTTTTCCTGTGTCTTCCTTTCTTCACCCATTCTGGGTTTTTTCCKTGTAACACAACACAACAATGTGTTGCTGCTAACAGTGTTTTTACTGACTTGTCATGTCTGTGTTTTAAAGCTTTCATATGCTTCTAGTAACAAGCCCGCTTAAATTGAGTTTTGACTGGCTGCCTGCTGCATGGCATCAGCAAATTCCCCATATAGGAGATTCTCTGTAATGAGTGAATCATCCATCCAGTGCCATGGGAGATTTCCCATAAAAAAGAATAAAGAATTGTGTGGTGCATTTGTTTTCTCTCATACCTGATTGTCGRATACTTTCCTTTTCAGTGTTCACTATGCAGTGAAGGCAACAAGTAGTATATTGTTAGGTGTTTCATAGTGCACGCCATGGCTATTTTCAATACTTCAGGGGACTGCCAATAAAAAGTAAACTTTTGCATTACCACTTGCCCATGGGAGAGTGAGGAGGGCTGCAGAAGGAGCTGAGTTGTGTACATCACCTGACATACAGCCCATTTCTTTTGCTGTAAGAAGTGCTTCAACTTCTGAAAAGCTGCTTGCTATCAAAACCTGAAGAGATGACTGAAAGCTTCCAAGTACTAGGAGGAATGTCTGCCAAAGGAAAGCCTTACTCTATGCTACAGGCATGTAGTTGTGAGGAAGATTGCTGAGAACCACAAGAAGGGTGTAATCTTCTAAAGAAAGTTAAGAGCTCAAGGAAGTATGAACGATGCAGTGGTAGTTGTCTTCACTGGACTCGTGTGGGAAAGGCAGTTCATGAACCTTTTTTCAGAGCATGTTGTAAATTCTAGCAGGTAATTCCATGGCATTCTAATGGTAGAATGCTACTATGCTAGTTGATGCTAAGACCTTTTAAGTTTTGATTCTTCTGCATTTTTATAATACCARTGTGGTTCAACATCAAATCATTGGCTTCTATAACAACAAAACTGTGAAAACTGTAAGTTAAAAATTCAGCTGAAAAATCAGAGCAAAGGGGGAAAACAACTGCTAATTGAAAGGCACAGTAAAGGGCGATTGAAAGATACAGTAAAGGGCAACTTGCTGGTTTTAATCTCATGGGAAATATCCTGACTTGTTCAAACAGTCTAATCACAAGTGAATTAGTAGGTCATCCCAAAGCAGCAGTCTTCAACATATGGGGATCAACAGAGTGTATGAAAATAATTTCTGAAGTTTTTCAGAACTGGAGTATTTTCACTGCAAGTCTTGGTATTCCACGCTATGCGTTTTGTGCAAAAGCAAACTTGTTGCCAAGCCTGGAGCTTTTATAGTGTCACTGAACAACTTTTCTCTGATAATCTGGCAGAGGGTTGATGCAAGAGTTAAGTGCTCTGACTTTCTTGATCTGAAGTCTGCTGAAAGCCAGAGCATGCTGACTKGCTTTTGTCCGAGCAAGGATAAACTCATTTTGTTGTTAAATGAAGATACAAGCTTTAAGAAGGTCTTAACAATTGCTGGAAAACACAAGATGTTTTAAACAACAAACAAAAATGTATTTGTTAGGTATAATAGAACATGACTACTTAAGAAAAAGAAAAAAACTTTGTTGAAGTAACATGCTTTTGAAACACCAAGTGGTTTTTTTGGTTTTGTTTCTTTTGCTCCATATTCCAGCTTCTCTTCTCTAAAGTGTTCTAACTCTTCCAAAGATACTCTTGTATTTCTGTTTATGTTGAGGTGAAATATTGGTCAGGTGTGTTCCTTTGGCATTTATAATCTGTGAATGTCTGAAATTTAGTGTTAAATTTAATTTGAAATTGTCACAACTGAATCATGTCAACCAGACACGTGGCCATAACACAATATAGAAAATAAGGGTGTTCATAAATACAAGCTAGTTATGTCAAATAAGTTTTTAATGCAATATCTGTGTTGTACAAAGTTACCATATAATCATTCTCACCCATAAAAGAAAAATTTAATAATTTTTTACTTCTACTAAATGTTCAGCATGTGTTTGCAATGCTGCTGGACTTACTGGAGACACCTTTGTGGGCACTTCATTTTAGTAGGATATGGCTGAATGGCAACATAAGACATTCACCAGTAACCTAAAGAATAAATTTCAGTTGTCTTTTGGCTCACAGCATGCTTCTGCACAAAATATTTTGAACAACCTACATGGAATAACTGTTTTTTACTTTCAGTGTAGTTTTATGCAATGAATGCATGATGTAGATTCTGTGTACGCATGGCTTCTCATCTTGACTAAATCAATGAAATTAAATATTGCAAAGTACCTCATTCTCAGGTTCTTCAGTTCTGAGATGTTGGGTTTGATAAACCAGGGGTTTGAATTCCTTCCTTGTGCTTCTTTCCCAGATTGCATACTTTTAATGGATTTCCCTATGTTGCAGGTCCTCAATACTTTCTGAAATTGCATCTTGAAAGTGCGCGAGTCATTCTGTATGAGGAGGGAAGGAACTAAAATGAAGATTTTTTTTTTTTTAATTTTTTTTTTTTAATTTTTTTTTAAAGCATGTCAAAGACTGAAGCAGGGGGTTGCAGAGGAAGTAGAAAGGAATGAATGCAAGATTATGTTAGGAAAGAAGAGGATGCTACAATGTAAAGAATTTGAGGAAATATTAGGCTGAAAGATGGAAGAAGGCTTATTTTAGAAGTGTTGTCAGACACTGTATAGACCTTTCCAGTATTCAGACTGGAAAAAGTTTGACTTGTGAGAAGGTGGATGAAATCCAATGCCAGCATTAGATTTGGTAGATTAAAATTTTCTGAAGTTATCTCTGTAATAAAAAAATGTAGTGAAGGCCTTCTATCCGAGAGGTTTTTTTGTTCAATTTTGACTTAACCATTTTCCTTATCATGTTAAGGTCTGTGACCCATGAATTTATTGAATATATCAAAAACTGAAGAGTTTTGACATGTTTTGACTCTTGGTGCAAGCTCTAAGTTTTTGAATGTTTTGAATCCCTTAACCTCTACTTTCTTGTTCGTTGATCAGCATTTGTAGCATGTTTTTCAGTAAGATGCATTCAGATTTTCAGTCTTCTGAGTTGAAGGTGGGAGAGGGTGCATCCTCTGGGTCACTACATGAAATTACACTACCACTTTGATGCAATATTTGCTCTTACCCTTTCTCAGTTTGTTCATGTAGGTTAACTCCTTCCAGCTAATTATTAACTCGTAAACTTCATTGTCCTGTTTTGCAGGCTTTGCTGTAGCCCAGTGTATAAATCAGCACAATCCATCACCACTCTCATCACCATCACCTTCCAGTGGCAGCGGGAGTACAGGGCGCTGTGATTCAGTGACTGCAAGCTCAACATCTACTCCTTCTGCTGCACAGAGCCCATCAGGTATTAAATCACAATTTTCAGCCTAGGCACTAAGGGATGTAGAGTAGTTTATTGTAAAATTAAGTTACTATGTTATTGGATTAAAAACAGTAGGACTTTATGTTTTTAGATCACCTGATCATTCAACTAAACCAGCTAAATTAAAATGTGGTGTAAATTTTAATGATCTCTTCAGCTTTCTGCAATTCTAATAAATACTTGGCATTTTTCAGCAGTGAATTTAAGTACTGGTGAAATAATGTCCTGTTTGTGTGACTTGTCTCATAGAATGTAAAATTTCAAATGTTGTTGTTTTCTTTTTTTAAACGGAAGTATTTCTTTGCATAAATTTGTAATGTACACTGTTAGCCTTTCACCATAGTGGATAAGTTGATCTCCACATGAAGCATCTTTTTTGAACTGGATGACATTTGCTTTTGTATGTTTATCTGATACTCGTGTTAATTTGTAATAATGGGCCAAATATGATTTAGGATGMTAATACTGTAAAGCTTTTGCAGTAACACTCTTCTGGCTGAACACCACCACATTTGAGGTGGCTGTTTCATTGGTGCAGAAGAAGCTGCCATATAAACAGACTCACAGTATAACTTTCACAAATGTAGCTACCATATGTTTGTGTTGGTCAGTATATTTAGTGGGTATGTTTATACTGGGACTTCTTGTTGCATTAGAACGCCTTCATTCCTCCTTTTTTTGTGTAGTGTTTGTAGAGAATCTTGTAATGATGTTTGTTCTGAGTGCAAATTATGTGTGAGGTAAAGCCTCAGGCTGGAGACTAAACAAGAAATAAAACCTGAAGGGTGCATACTGAAATGCTTTCATGCTAGAACTGACCTCCTCTACCTCAAAACCACCAGAAAACCCCCAGATTAACTTTTTCCCTGCACCCCCTCCCAAAAAAAAAAAAAAAACAAACACCAAAAACACACAAACACAGAAACAAACAAAAACAGAGGAAATGTTTTTTTAAATGCCTGGTTTCAGTCTGCACTTTACCAGTTAGGTTGCATGAACTGTCCACTCTTAGTATGACCTTCATTGTGGCTTAATCATGAAGTATATTCAAAATGCCATGTGTCACGCAGGAAACAGTCTTTGGGTGGGTTTTGGGTTTTTTTTTTGCACAGGATCTAGGCGCACTGATGTAATGCTTTAGCAAATCTAGTTGTGAGGATACAATTCTGTGCCTTACCACTATGAGCACAGTAACCTTTAACAAAGTCAGTAGAAATGAATGTGAGAATCTGCATCATCTAATTCAGTCCCAAGTCAGCAGCTTGCATTAACCTGCTGCAGGGATGACGTTTGAGCTCAACTTCTGGATTTTGTCCTGCTAACTGTACTCGGAAATCAGTAGCAAAGAGGAAGACAGTGACTGTATGTGCATGAGCAGGTAATTCGGTGCAATAGGACAATGAACAGTTAGTACTAAGGTGCATGCATCTAATCTGCATGTGGCTTAGGGATTTTGCTATGGACCATATTTACTCTGACCTTTAGGACTAAGCATCCCAGCCATGTATGTGATTGTCTGGAGGACCAATTATTAGTTCAGACGTATGTTGCTATTAATATTTTAAGTGTATTTGGTGTATAGTTGCAGCATATCTTATAGTTTGGTTTCCTTGTGAAAGAATCCCATTAATGCACAGAAACTGTTCCTAAAATCAGACTAAAGCAGTAAGCGTGCATAATTCTTCAAAGCTGCCCTATTGTTCTGAACCAAACTGCTAATGTAGTTGCAGCCAATAATGAACAAGTAATGTTTTAAATAGTTATAGTTGAGTGGCTGGCAGTGTCTCAAGGTCCTTAGTATAGACTAGAGAGGATTCTGAAATCCCTGGAGCTAGGTCTTTGGGAGGTGGGGACGTGGGGAGGGTTTTCTCCAACCCAGGGAGCTTTGTTGACACTTTTTGCAAATCTTCAGTGTCAGATCAATACTATTGTCTATTCCTGGGAACAATGCTTCTGCATTAACTGATTTGTCCAGTTTACTGCAAGTTTGTAATGAATGTTCTCATGAATGTTCTCCCTTTTATAGTATTTATATATAATTGTGATCTATACTGGAAACTGTTGCCAGGAGCATGACCGTGAAATAGATTATCTGTTTGGTGTGTCCAGATAGCTGTTCTGTAGGCTTCTGCATGAACACTGCTGAAATAAGCAATAGTGTCTTGACCATTGTCTATGTTATATCAGGTCTTACTGACTACTCAGCTGAGGTACGGAAACGATTGTTGGTATTCACCCACTTCAGTGTAAAACAATGTGATTTTCCCTTAACCTGTTGAGGACAATTGAAACTAAACTGCCTTATTCTGCTGTGAAGCAGAAGAGGAGGCTTGCATGATGTGAAGTAGCTCCTTCAAGGAGGAAGTAGCAAGTAGCTAATGAACAGCAAGCAGTTACCAAAATCTGTTTTATGCCCCCAAGGCAGCACTTGAATGCTGCCACCATCTGCCTCCCTTCTCGTTTCCCATTCCATTTTAAACACACTCACGCGAGCACACATATATGCTCTCTGTCCCTCCCTTCTTCCCTGCTCCCCTGTTTGTTCTGGCAACTGCTCAGGTTGTTGACCTTGAAGAACATGCTAGGTTGCTCAGGAACTTCAGACAAGGCCAGACAAGATAAAGGGAAGATGTGTATATGGACTTCAGGGAAACCACCTCAACTACCTTCCTTAAGAGCAACATCTTAAACCATGACGGCTGTTTCTATTGTAAACTTGTGATTATTGTGTCCTAAGCTACTGTCTATTGATGGATGTAAACTGTTCAGAGTTTGATATACTTGAGATGGTACTTGTAATCCTCACAGAGTTGTTTCAGGAAATAAGATTTGGAACATACACGCTTTTACATAAAACAGTGATAGATGAGAACAAAATAAAGACAAATTACATAATTGTTAGTTGAGAGAAAGCAATGTTACAAGATAGAGTATATATTAACGGTTAAACAGTAAAAGAACTTTCAAAAAGGTATCACAGGAAAAAAAATTAATTTTGGTTTGGTGTTTTGTAAAAATACTTGCTATCATTCCTACCTGCGTCAAACAATCACACAGTATCTTAATGTGAGCAGGTTAACTGAACTTACATAAAATCACGGCTGCTGTGCATGTTTCAGTGATTGTAAGAGAACAATAGTTGCATTAACTGCTTTGTCATGAGTAAAATAACCTTTTATGATTCCTGAGTTTACCAGCTATCCTACCTAATAATTGTCACAATACTTCATGGGACAGATATTTTAAAGCCTAGCAGCTCCCCCATTTTCAGTATTTGGGAATTAAGCTTAACCCTTTACAAGATCTCTGATCCTTAAAATTGAAAAAGCAGAAGTCATCCCTTCAAGAAAGCAGAATCCCTAGAAAGACAGAAAAAACAGTATCAGATTCTGCAAATACTGCTGTCAGGTTGGGTTTTTTCTTTGTATTTACATGATTTATTTTTTTTTAATTCACATGTCTGTTTGAAGTGTTGCGATGCATAAGATAAAAATGTTCTCTTGCAAGGCAGATTTTAGTCATCAAACTTTTGAGCTTAGAATACAGTCTCTTCTTGACTACACTTGCTGGAACCGTGAGCTTCTTTAAAGTGCTTATTTTTATATATGCCAAGGATTAAGATAAAGAAGCTCTCTTACTGTAAGTTAGCAGTCATCTTAGAATTATGTATGTGTAATGTCATCTACGCTGTATTTTATCACTTTTTAAGTTGTCTTAAGTTTTAAAATGCAATTGGCTTCAATACTTAAGAAAATGTTTACATTCAAGCAATGGATATTGAGGACTTCAGAAGGCATTGATCTTCTATGCCACTTACGCTGTATTTCACACTTCTGGCAGATACTGATGGTAAAAGGTCTAAAATAAGTACAAAGAGCTGTCCCTTGTTGCAGAGAATATATTGGATTCCAGTCTGTAAAATAAAATTTATATATTCCAAGGAGAAGATGATTAATCAAGCATGGAGAGCCTGTAAGAGCAGTGCCTGCCATCTTACTGAAACCATCCCTGTCTTTTTCCTCTATAATCAGTAATGTAAATGTGGTTTGATCTCTTCTGTTCTATGATGCTAGTAATTTTCTAACTAGGTGAGGAAGTGCTTTTGTTYCTAGAAAGTTTCTTTTCTAGAAACTTTCTATGCACCAAGCATCATCATCTGAACTGCTGCTATCTTTTAAAACACTCTATTTGGCTTTGTTATAAACCAGATCTAATACTTCAGTTTCTTATCATAGAATAGTAGGGCTGAATGGTCTGAAGTATTGTCACCTGCATGGTAGTGCACCTCTTACAATTTATGGCCAGTGGAAATCAGAATAACTGTATGTCACCAAAATTTGTGATAAATAGCTTCTCTCAAGATTTCTAAAGCATGTGAGTAGATTGTAATGCAAATAAATGCCTGCCAGTCCCTCCTCAGTGTAAGTGTTGTTGGTATTGCCAGACATAGCCCAAACTGTATTATGAACATTTCCAGATAGGTAAGCAAAAAATTAAATTCAGTTAAACTCTCTTATTTCTAAAGAAYGAATACTTCCAGCTTCAGAAGTATTTCCCAAACTTGTAAGACTCTTAGTATGGTGTCAAATTGTATACAAGATACCAGCAGTTATGGATGTGTCCTTGTCACTTATTCTTGTTGCTACTCTAACATTTATCCTTTGTCTTCATTCCAGTTTCCCTTCCTTGTTTCATTGTTAAAGCCTTCGTATGATATATCACTGTGTTTTCCTCTAGTAAGGTCTGGCAGGAAAGGACGTCGGCGGGTGTTTAGTCTGTCGGAGGCTGACAGTCACGGTGGACACTGGGTTTAGGTCTTCAAGCAGCAGCTGCAACAGAAACTCGCGCAATATCAATTCAGGCAGGTTCCTCCATAAGCTTTCAAAAGCCCATAACAGTTAATAGAACATATTTGGTTTCCATGCTGACAGCAATGACAGTGAGGTAGGAGACTGTAGAAAGCATCATAAATATTTGTCTCTACTGTTTTTCG
Source organism: Oceanodroma leucorhoa (assembly GCA_030449065.1). Classification (NCBI taxonomy): domain Eukaryota; kingdom Metazoa; phylum Chordata; class Aves; order Procellariiformes; genus Oceanodroma; species Oceanodroma leucorhoa. The sequence continues at coordinate 6,461,551 of JASVER010000008.1, forward strand.
GGGGAGAATTGTAAAGCAATAATAAGCTGTTTCTGAAAGCCTTATCTGCAGTTTCTCCCGTGTTTCGTGGCTCTCTTGCCAAAGATGGAAATTCTTCTATCAAGCCTCCAGCTTCAAAGCAGCTATGTCTTCATTTGCACAGGGGCAGCCATGGCTGTAGTGGAATTTAGTAAGCACAGGCTCCTGAATGGACAGTAATGCAGGCACTTGACTAGCAGCAAGTAATCTGTTTATAACTTGGGTAAAATGGACAAGCATTCAGCATAAGACTGTCCTTGGACTGTGATGGCACAGGCTTAATATTTCTATGATCATCAAACTCAGGCAGATGGCTTTATTGCCTGAGGAGGTGAGGAGAGGAAGCAGATGCAAAAAAGATGGAAATATGCTTCAGACCTTCTTATTTATATAACCTGCTTTAACTTGTATCTAATTAATTTCTTTTTTTACTATCATGGCATGAAGATATTTTGCTCTGTTAATATTATATAAACACCCTTTTTCATCTCTRTAGATTTACTTTGCATCTTTTCACTTAATGTCCTGTTATTTGTATTTTTGTTATCCTTTTATAGTATGTTGCTGTACAGCTTAGGACACCTCTGTAGAAGATATTCATTCTTYCCTTTTCCTGTTCTTTTCTATCTTCCTTCACTAATAATCATCCTTAACATAAGTTAATATAACAGAAGTTGAGTGATTTGATTTGGATTTTTTTGCTGTAATGATAATCTTGGTAGAATTATAGAAGTGCTGAAAAACATCTGAGGTTGCTGAAGCTACTGCAACCAGAGAGAGCTAATAATACCCAAAAACTTGCAAAATTACACCCTGTTTTCAAACCTTGTTTGGTACTTAAATTTCGGGATGGGGGGGGTGTTGTTAGAACTAAATGTTAACATCACAACTGTTTTAAAAAMCTGACTTCAGTCTCCCTGGTTTTGTTACAGATCTGGCTTATATTTTTTGCCAGAACACTCTTGCTTAAATACATGGGGCTTGGGGAGAGGTAAATAGAAATGCTGTTTTCCCATATTAAATGATAACTTTTTGATATTTAAAAGTAGAGCATATCGTAGTGACTGGTGATTTTATTCAGGTAAAAATGACAATTATTTTTGCTCTTTCTATCCAAACGTCAAACTGGAACCAAGTGTTAGGTGTATGGGTTTTTTTGAAAGCCATTTAGTATTTTTATGTGCAATATAGACAGAAGTTCCAGATAACAGGTGGAGAACTTAATCTCTAAACATACTGGGTGCCTTGAAACTCTTTTGAATCAAGAGCTTGGTACCTATCTGGGTTTTAGAGACAGTCATTCTTGTAATAATCCCTTCTTGAGCTTTTTTTTCAGCTAGGGTGCATCTTTTTGCCAATTGYTTATTCCTGTTTCAGAGACTTTAAGAATTCAGATCATACATAAATACATATTTATCTACTTGGATCCTTCTCTGAATTGAGTATGACTTCAAAAGGCTTTGAAATTTTGAGCCTCAAAGATTTTCTCATTAGTAATTATTGTCCTGAAGCCATGTATTAAATTAACTGGAAGGTGTTACATGTGAAAACTTTTTACATCAAGAGGGTGGTCTGATTTTTCATTGTAATGCCTCTTACATACCAAATTTTCATTCCAAGATGCTGGTTGTCTGTATTCTGTTTTCTATTCAGTTTTCTTCATCTGTAGTCTAGGATTGTTTTCCTCTGTCCTTGTATCCAAATGATATAGGAGATGATCATGCTTAAAAATTTACCTAGCACAAGCTTATAATTGCAGTTTCAAGCTAAGTGTACGCCTCAAGTAGCCTATGGATTCGAGAGCTTGGTCACAAAGATGTAAGTACCGCTCTCACAGCCGTAGTTTATAGTGGTGACTGAAGAGTAAGATTTTTTAGTTAAGTATTAGTCAAGAAGGGATAATATATTGCAAAATAGTAGAGAGAGCTRTTGACCTTTTCCAGACAATGTTCACAATTCTCCCTCCCCTGGCCCTTTGTGTTCTGGTATTTGCTTTCTGCCCCTGTGGGGACTAGTGGCAGTTTGCGAATACCTAGTCATTTTGGCAGTAATGCCATGCTGGGTTACAGAAATCTGTCACTGCTACCCTTAAATACAGTAACAGAAGTGAAGCTCTGACAGTGACTGATGAAATATTGGAAGTAGAGGAGAAAAAGACTTACTTCTAGCAATAGTAAATAAAAGCAGGAGGGAAGCATAAAGAGCTCTAATTTTGTATTCTCTATAAATACTGCAGCTAAAGTACAGGACAGAGTATGTTCTGCTTACATTTTTTGATATTTTTATCTTTTTTTTTTCTGAATGTTTTTCAGACTTTTGGATAGAAAATTTGGACTTGTTGACTCCAGATTTTTTTTTTTTTAATGGAGACTTTTTTCAAATACTTTATTCTTTGTGGCATTAAGAAGGGAGTCACTTTAGCATTAATTTAGATCYTACGTGGAAGGGTTTGGGGACAATACAGCATAACAAAAGAATATATATGTCTGTTATGATTTCAGTAAATGAAAGTAGTGAGAAAATATATTAATATATTTTGTTGGGAGAGGGGGAGGAATGATTTAAGAAATGAACTGCAGAATCAGGAGTGAAATAGCAGAACTKCAATAGAAATGTGCTGTATATAACATTTCTGAGCAGAATGCCATTGATTGATAATACTTTATTTACCAGAATGTCTCAGGTTTCTGAATCCTGAATTTTGGTGAATATTCATGCTATAATTAAGATAAAAAATTATGTTGGCAAAGAACGTTTGATGTTCTTTTAAAATTTTATAAATTCAGAAAGTAAAATCACTGCAAAGAGACTCTCTGTTTTGTGCATACTTAAATGTTAGTATTTATCGTGGAATTCAGAGAAATGAGGCTTTGTTTCAATGTTTTTACCAGTTCATTTTCCATGCAAGTCTTGCATCACTTCCTCCATTATCAGTCACTACATTCTCACTAAAGCTTCTTGACAGCTAAAAAGAARAATCTGCAGAGTTTCTTTGAATCTTTCCTTATTTTTCAAAAATAACCAGTGATGTCCCTTTTATTTAAAAGGAGACTTTTTTACAATCCATAAATTTTGTTTTCATTAAAGCAAGAAGCTTTAGCCACCRATTCAGCAAAAAGTAAAATTGAGTGGTTTTCTGAACTGAAAATACGCCATTGTTTGTGGTTATCTTACCAGAAAGGTAAAAAAACCAATAATCTTACTGTTATCCCACTGATACCTTACTGATATCCATTCCATTCTCAGTTTTGTTTCTTTTTTTTTTTTTGCCTTACGTTCATGCTTTCTGTTCTTTTACAGGATTAATTGGAATCATATTGAAAATGAAATATTTTTAAGGTCGTGTATTAAAACCAGAACYTAATTCTTAGCTTCTGTATTCACTACATTGCCTTGTAGACTTTTCTGCAGATGCCTGTACACTTGAACACATGCTGTTTCTTACAAGAGCTCTAAAAATGGTCTGTCTTGAAGCTGGATACCTGTTACTTTAATGGCATCTATTACTCTAGTCTGAAAAGAAAAACACACTGACTTTTCTGGGCATACTTGCTCATATAAGGTTGTATTGCCTCATCCCCTCCATTCACTATCCATCTGAGCCAAATGAGCAGTTTACTTGACAGTTAGATAGGATTTTAAGGGGGAAAAGGACAGTACAGACAGCTGTTAATGTTTTTTTCTTTTTCATTGTGTGGGAAGGTGTAGTAGCCTATCAGTTTTCTGTGGTATGTAATGCTTATTCCCAATTTTATCTGTGTTATATGCTCCATGCTTAGGAGCACACAAAAAAAAAAAATCATATAACAAGTCTGTATAAAAACAGGCCTATTTTGCAGCACCTTTCAGTTACAGTAAGCACATTATTCTCCTTCCTGTTCTTCCATAGTTTTGCTTTCTGTGGTTGAGGTGTAACTTAAATGTGAATCTGGAGAATGAAGTGAGAGAATGACTTCCGAATTTTTGTAAGAAACAAGCCACCTCTTGGGAAAACTAGTTATACAGGGGTTCTTATTTATTTATTTATTTATTTATTTATTTATTTATTTCTAAAGAGCTTCCTGGTATGGTTGGCTATTCATTTTAGTCTATACTAAATACTGTAAGGCTTTCTTATTCTTCCCCTCAATTTCCTCTCTCTAGGAATATTTCTGCTTATTCTAATACTAAATGTGTAAAATTTTCTAGTTCCTAACTTGAACAGATTACTGCTGGCATTTTATTTTATGCCTTCCTAATATTTTGTTTTAGTTCTAGTTACTAAAAAGTGAATGTGAAAGCATAGTGCTTCACAGAACTGCATTTTCCACCCAATTATTCTTAAATATTCATAAATAATAGTATACTGTTAGGCTTAATGTACATACTGAGTTGAATATTGATTGTTCCTTGCTGTTTTCTTTTATTAGATGACGCTTCAGCTCCAGAGCAGCCTCAGATGACCATTTCTGGTCAGACAGTGTTGACTGATGAAACTCTTTCAGCTGTCTCAAAGTCTAGCAAGAACGCTGTAAAAAATAGTGACATAGAAACAGCAAACCTGTCTCCTAGCCTGATTCCTGCACAGCAGCCCACAATATCATTAATAACAGATGATAATACGGATGCATTAAGTGTAGAGTCGCTTACACTGGTGCCACCAGTTGATCCACACAGCATTCGAACATTCAGCTGCATTCCTCAGTCCTCTTTGCAATCTGAAGCTGAAGTTTGCAAGGTAAAAGAGGTAGAGGAAGAATGTTCTGACTAAAGCCAACCTGCAGACTGTGATAAACAGTGAAGCAAATGCAACCAAATTCTTCATTGTTTTTTCTTTGGGAGTGCAGATACTTCGTGAAGCCTGAGAGGCTATCTGGTCCACAAGAAGAGGCCCACTGATGAAAGAGAGTCTGGGCAGCTTTTAGAGTAAACATCAGATGCTCAGCATATTTAAACTGCAGAAGAAAAAAAAAAAAAAAAAAAAAACCAAACAACTTTTGAATCTGGACTGGTTGTTTCCTACCAATTTCTGTTATACAAGAACATGAAAGTATTTCAGAGCACCTACTTTCTATTACAGAGTTCCAGCTGCAGGAACTAAGTTAATTGTAAAAGGTCTACAGTATTATGGCAAAGTGAAGAAATTTTTGGATACCTGGCTTCAGGATATTGTATCATTACTTCCCTGAAACTGGAGACATACCATTGACCAGAAAAAATACATATCATAGTACAGAGATAACATTTCCATTTGAGACATGGTGTGTTTTTAAGTTTGGTTTTGGGGTTTTTGTTTTGTTTTGGTTTTTGTTTTGGTTTGGTTTTTGTTTTGTTTTGGTTTTTTATCCTAATCTCATTCATCTTTTGGAAGTCTGCATGATACCAGCAGGCTTGGCCACTTAGTGTTGTTTTTGTAGGACTCCAGACTTCAATGTTGTGTTTTCCATGTGTAATATTTATTTCAAGGTTTGATTCAAAGCAAGATATATATCAAACAATTTTTTAAAAAGTAAAAGCCTGAAATTTAATGACAAATGCTTATTCAAATTAACATAATGGATTTTTTGAGACTACTTTAGTCTTTGTTTAACCAGCTACAGAGGAATGTGAAATATTTTAAGAGATTGCTATAGCTTGTTTGTTTGCTTCTGACAGTCAAATTGCTACACCTCTGAGGAATGATGATATCCTTTCTACTGAAGGACAACTTCTAGAAGCAGATGGAAGTGGTTTTACTCTAAAGAGGTTTTTCAAATTTTTCATCTTCATGTAGGAAGAAGGTCACCACATTTATCTGATAATTCCTTTGCAAGTCTGAAACTCAAAAGGAAAGGTATTGTGTAGTTGTTTTCCTCTCTGGGATAGTATCACAGTTAAACAACGTTGCTACATAAAAGTGATTCTGAGTTTATGCTTGCCTTATTTTGCCTTCTAGATCCTGATACCAAGTTGGCAGAAAGTAGTGGAAGAGTGTTGATTAAAGTTTGGAATGTTCTTTGCTGATTTGATACGTAATTTAACATCAGTGGAATTTAAAATTTCTCCTCAATTTCCATGTGTGTTAATTTAAATTAATAGTAAAATTAGCAGATTATCATTGTTGGTCTGCTCATAACATTGAGTGCTTTCTGGCTCTCAAAGATTGAAGACTACTATTTGCTTTACTTGGTATTGTGATTTCAGTCATCAGTGCAATCTGTTTCCACATTCTGTCTCTACTGACATTGATTTCATATCAAGTAGGTGAATCTGAAAAGTCTTTACCTACTTCCCATCTCTTATTGTACCTCTTCCTGGATGTCAGATGGAATACTTGAAATGATTTTAAATGTTGTATTTATATATGAGATTGACTAATCCACAAGTATAGCTTTGCTCRCTTTTTCCATCTTTTCCTTCACATAATAACTTAATCTTTGTTAAACGTGTATACAAGGTGTCTGCTATTGAACGCCAGCAATTTTTTTCTTCCCGTATTAGCTTTTGCATGCAGTTTTGTTGATTTCTAGTTTTCTGTGACTTCTACTTTGTCTCAAATTTGAATTAACCAATATTCTGACCATTCCAGAGTGGCCCAAACTCTAAATGAATTCTGAGGGTTGGGTGTCCTCAGCACTGCTATGGAGATGGGATGACAATTTGGCATTGCTGGAATAAGAGCCTAGCCTTTTTTTTTTTTTTTTTTTTGTCATATGCTTAGGGTGATTTTATACTGCAGTCACTGTTGCAGCTAATGTACATGTACCTGAACAAGCCTAGACATCAGTAGCAATTTGGGCACAAGGACCACATAAATTTTTATTAGCTGAACTTATTACAGTCTAGACTTCCTCTAGTATGTTGCAGCATTACACTGTAGCCCCAGTAATATTCTGAAGATCATTATAAAAAATGATGCCTTACTTAATTTGAAAGCATTTTATGTTAGTTGTTAACCTTAACTCTTGACCTAAATTACACAGAATGCCACTGTGCAGGCTGAGTTCCCTTAAATAGAATTAATTTTAGACAGGAAAACCTTGATCTTTATTTATCTAATTTCAAATTCAGTTCTAGCAAGATTAGGACCATGCACAAGGAGTCTTTTTAACGGGTATGCATAATCTCACCCTTGAGCCATACTGCACAGGAAATGGGATAAAGGGAAGGAAAGCTGACTTTGTGCTTTTCATTGCCTTTGAGTGGCTTTTAAATCTCATGACCAGTTGTCTACTGAGAGCTTCACAGGAAATGATAGATATTATTAGTAGGAAAATAGAAGACTAAGTCTACTGTCTAGTCCGCTACTGGACGAGCCTTGCTGGTCAAGGGGTGGTAAGATGGGATATCTTTTAGCAGTTCTATCAAAAGCTCTCTGCAAAGATGGAATTACACTAGGAAAGCTCTGACTGTACCAGCTCTACCAATGTTGTGTTGTTATATAAATGCTACAACTGGTACAGACCAACCTAAACCTCTGAAAGGTTATGCTACAGAAGCAACTGGTTTTTGAACTTGTTTCCTTCTAATATTAAGGCATATGTGTATACRATTTGACTGTGCTTCATGCTGCATTAGGAGACTTCAGAATGTAAAAGCTCTGAGGATGCTGAAATGATCTGTCATCGGCAATCTTTTATCTCGGCAAGTATGGTGTTACTCATCTACAATTCCTTGAAGAGTATCGTATCTATCTCTCCCTTATCAGAAAAACTCAAGGGCTGTTTCCTTATTCCCCTTTCACTGTAAAAAGGAAACTAAACCAAGAAAGCATTAGCACATCAGCCACAAATGTAATTTTTTTCTAAACAAAAATTGACCTGAGTCGGTGTAACATCACTCTTTTTAGCCAAATCCAAATACCAAGTTGCAAATGAGAGCAGCAGCTAAACAACTGACCATTCAAAAGGCTCACTATTTCAGTGTAATACTGCAGAGGGAAGTAGAATCACTCTAAAATAAATATAGCAATGTTCCAGAGCAAAATGCCAAAATTTTGGAGAGATGCTAAATTCTCAGTGTTTGTTTGCAGAGGCTCTGCCTATCTTCAGCCATATTCTGTTAACATAAAACAGTTCTGTTACTCTCTTCCTTTGGAGAAGAGAAGCCAAAGAAGCCAAGGCATACTGAATGTTACTTTGCTATTTTATGGTCTGTGTGTCTCATTTTATCAAATTTTACCAAGATATTACTTGCTTAACAGAACTATGTGTTGCGTCCACTGTTAGGTCTCACTGCATCTTGCCAGTCCCCTTTGCTTTTCTGTCATCCAGTGTACAACAATGAGCAAGACTCGAGCTTTTCATTTGTGAAGAGAGTTATGGCAGCATATGCTTTGTAATTTGGTAAAGAAAGGGAGGGAGGAAACATTAGTTACCAATTCTAATGTCTGCTTCAGCATGGAAGTAATGCTTGCAGTGAAAAACCTTGTGTGAAAAATCGTTTTGCAGAAGTTCTTTTATATAAGAAGAAACCAAAGGTTAAGCTTCCTGCACTTCCTGCACATTTTACAAGCTGCGTGGACTAAACAAAATTCATTAGAAGTGTCGTCACATATATTAATACTAAAAGCTGTATTTTGTCTGTGAAGTCATGAATTATATATAATATAATATAAGGACTGAGATCATTTGTATTCTCCACTGCTAATTCATGATAAACTAAAATTCTGACTTCTCTTCCTTAAATTAAGCTAAGCTTAAAAACAAAAGATACAAAATTACACCTGGTCAAGAAGCTCCTCAACGTTCTTCGCTTTACAACAGTTGGAATTTTCCTTGAAGTCATTTGGTGAGGAAAAACTGGGAATATCTTCCAGAATTCATTTATTCTTTTGCAATATTGTTGCTAAAGGACAGGTATGTGACATTTAAAAACTCTTCTTCCATATCCAGAATTTAAGACTCAAATCTAGATCAGTATTCAGAGTTTAAGTCAATATCCAGTGATACGTGTCAACCCTTTGCCTAATAGAGACAGAATACAGGGGGAAATAATGTTCCTTTGTGGATTTGAAGTATTCTTGTGTGTAGAATTTTAAAACTGATGGTTAAAATAGTTTGTTTATAGCAAAATCAGCAATCTGGAGGATTGAAAGTACTGTGGKTTTKTTTTTTTTTTTTTCCTAATTAAGCAGTAAGACATGAGTGACTATAATTTCCACACTTACTGCAAGTGGCCTGGGATGATCACTTTAAACAGTCTAGGAATTCAATAATTACCCTGCAACTGAGTGTCATTTTACTAGTAGTAAATTAAACTTAAAGCTGTATGCTTGAAGGCATAGGTAAACTATCAGACAAGCAGGTCAAACTGTGTGTGTAAGTATGAAGCCACTTCACAAAAGTAAACACTTTAATCACATGGTGCTGTCAGTGCTCTAATGTAATCAGTCACTCTTCGCTGCACACGTTACAGGTAAATAACTACAGAATAGCCTAATGAGTAGTTTCACCAACCTGCATGTAGTACTCTTAAAACAACCCACCATGCTAAACATTCTGATGTTAAAATTAAATGGGGGGGTTGCTTTGAAAAAAGCATTGCACAGGCAGCTGTCATCTAGGAAACTAAGTGTTTTAGTCCTGTAGTTGAATCAAAGATTTGTGAAGAGACATCAGATGGGGGCATTTTGCCTCAAAGATAATGAGGCTCCTTGATGAGTCTCCTAGTTATTTTCAGGCAACCTAATGTTAGGCATCTAAATACATGTTGAAAATTCTCTTCTTGACTGTTACTGTCATTCTTCTTGAAAGAGTTTTTGGTATGTCACTGTTTAACCATCACTGGCCTATCCTAGGATATCACTAACCTGGGCACTGCACTTCTATTATCTAGAAGTCTTTGGAGTGGTTCTCCGGTGCTTGCCTGCTCTGTTGCTCTGACCTTTCCCAACATTTGCAGCATGAATTAGAAACAAATATAGTAAGTCTTACTGTCTCCTAATAATAACTCTTACTGTCTCCTATTGGCTTCTGAAAAGCAGATGGTGATCCAAGCAGGGCTTGCTAGGGTGGGATGTTTTTAGGGGGTTGAAGGGGGGGAAGTGCTTGGGATTTTTTCCTGCTGCTCAGGATTTTTTGATCAGCAACAAAGACATGGGAGATGCTGTTCTGGACCGAGTCTCAAACAGAAGGTTCTTTCATATGGAAACGTATTTTTATATTACATTTGTACGGAATTTTCCCTATTTTGATCTCCCAAAATTTTTAGATTTGCGCATTGCTTAGGTTTGATTTCTTTTGCAAGGTGTTATAAAATATGTATTTTATGTTGTTAATGTATTATAAATGTAAAGCTAAATTTTGCTTGTCTAATAAATGTGCACTGTGGCAATATCTGTTTTATTTTTTTGCTAACTTGAATTCATTGGTTCTTAATATGAAAAGGAAAAACTTGAGTCGTGACTGTCTTGTTAGCGTAAATAAATGTGTGGAGTGCATTTATTTAAAAAAAAATTTTAAAAAGGGCTTAAGAAGCAGGTGATGATTAAGAATACTTGTTGGTGACAAAAATTAGAGTTTATAAATAAAGTTCAGACCAGTATATACTGTTCCCAGGATTCTTTTAAGATTGTAATCTTATACATGAGATTTTTTTTTTATCTTGTTCTCCATTACTTTTGTTTATGGGTACTCGTACTAAAGTGAGTTTAAGACATAGTAATTGCAATCTGATAATTTAAGTATGTATGAGGAGATGAGAAGGTCTGAGGGTTTGTGTTTGGGTGTATTTAAGGACTAACTGTGGCAGAAATATTTACAATGAACATGAAGATAACTTTGAAAAGGATTGGGAATAGATTCAATATAGACTATTAGAATTTCTAGGAGCTTTGATCCGCCCAGCAATAGCACTGACTAATACATTGTTACAATTCTAGGGGACCTGCTGGAAGCATTTTAAACTTCAGGGGATAACTTTAGGCATCTCCACTTCTGTATAGGTGTGTGGATATTTTTGTTGCAAACTTTTTACTTCATTTTGAGCTGTTTTGTAAGTTTGATTGTTTTAAGTGCAAAGAGGGGGAAATGTATTTTTCTAGAAGAATGAATGTACATGGGATTTAATCACTAGATAAAGCATATAATGAACATGAAGGACTGTCCTCCGATGAAATATATTTCAATAAAGTTGTGTCTAAAATGTACTTCATTTGAAAAAAAAAAAAAAAAAAAATCCTGAACATGTACTTACACTTACGTGGAAAAATGCCCAAACACGGGGTGAATTGAATTCTGAAATGTCTTTCTGCAGGCAATAAGTATTAATTATTTAATTTATGTTAGACATTTGGAGTAAATGTGATAATATCTTATGTTAATTTAAAGAAAAATGTAAATAAGTGTCTGGGAAGGGAGTGAAATTATAAAATATTGGTGTATGTTTCTGAAATCCAGATTTCTATAGCTGAGTCTGTATTTGCTGGCATTAATCATGTGTCATGGCTATTGAAAACCTGGACAAGAATGAACGATAGACCTTTCTTTGTAAATGGAACTTGGCAATAAAAATAGTGTTACTAAGAAAACTTCCTTCCCTTTCATGTTCTGTTGCTGTATTTGATGGACAAGGACATTCAATAACAGTGAAATGCAAAATTTGCAGAAGATTGCTTTTGTTAAGAAGAATGGTGTGCATATGTGAATGTAAGGCATTTTAATCTTTAAGCTGAAAACTAAATAGCCAAGGTATTTTTGCATTGTGTATGCAGGAAAGACGTAGCATGAGAGAGAGAGAGCAGAAAAGAAGCCTGTAGAGGTGATGGAAAGTAGATGAGACCAAGGGTTAAGAGTGGCTGGACAACATTTAAAATGTCCGTGAACCCCTTTGAAAGTGCTTGTCATATGTGATTTCTTCCCCAAATATATCCTTGCACCCTCTGCCTCTTTCTCTGGTGCGTGTTGCCAGTTCAGTATATGGATTAAATCCAACCAAGTTATTAGTTGGATTCTTGTTAATTAGCCTCTCCATCTATAGGAATTAATTACAGTCAATATACCTTCCTTGTGAAATGTTAGTTCTCAAACTAGGCATTGCTCCAGAAGCTTTCTTAGGAAGAAATTAAATCACATTGTACCATGAAATAAGCAAGCTAGGTATCATAGATAGGAGACAACACTGTGATTTACTATAAGATGCAAATATTAAAACACGGTGTATTGGGGAAAATGAGCTTAAATCTGCTCCTTGCAGTCAGATTTTCTACATTATGCCAATAATACTGCTTTAAGGATACCAGTTTTATAATTTGTGGCCAGGAAGTTCCCTTCTGTTTGAAACTGGTTTGTGGTTCCTGTATCCTTCTGATGCCTCAGAACTTTTGCAGTCTTTTGTCTTGTCACTTTTTCTCTGTTTCTGTACAAGATCTTTTTAGACTTGAACATTGAGTCAGGTTCAGCATCTTGCCCTGTGTTACTAATGGTCAGAGATGGAATGAAAGCACAGCCTTAAGCCCTCTTCTCATTCTGACTGGGAAGAAAATGAACTTGACAGAAATGCAATGCTGTATTAGTCCAATCTTTTCTTAGTCCCTGTGAATATATAAGTGCAGCCACTTGGAATAGTCCTTTAATAGGTAAATCCTCATCTTTATCATTAAAATAATTCATTCCAGCATAGTTCTATAAATAACAAAGTGAAACTGTGTCAATATATATGTCTTTACTTAGACAAGAGTTACTTTGATAAAGATGCAGCATTTGGAGATTGGTGTCTTTATTCTTTGACACCTAAACTGCTTGGTTTGTTTCTATATCAAGGCAAGAGTTCACTGGGATTGCAATGATGCAGCTGTTTGGTAGGGGGGAAGAAACTGCATCCCTAACTGCAATTTTATGCTGCCATGTTAGAGCTTGTGTGAAGGCAAAAGCTGTATTGGCACTTTCTGGTGATCTTTTTGAATATGTGATGCATACAACTGGGAAGACAAGCTCACTGTTTATGTGAGTGTATTCCCTGAAAATTCTGGTGAATGTTAAGCTGATACCTTTTATCTCTCAAATAAGGAGAGGTGGTGAGAGTTGCAACACCTGGAGTTGCAACTCTCTCCTGGCAAAATTAGAAGAAAGGTTTCAGGCAAGCGCTCACACACAGTTAAGGCAGTTGAGCTGATGGGGAGTAACTCAGTCTGGATGGATGGATGGTGTTCAGTTGTGTGTCTGTTTTTAGCTCAAGGGTTCTACCAACAGCTTATCTGCARACAAGTCTAGGTCTTAAAGTTGTTATTGCTTTTGGATGCCAGTTCTCTAAAATGGATTTTAAGAGGTGAAATTTTTAGATTATCAAGCCTTATTATTCAGGCTTAGATTATGAGATCTTTTGAAATATGTTGAAAGCTTTTGCCTGTCCTCAGAGACTCATTCTACAAAGTTGGGAAATGTTGTGCTTATTGAATGGAAAATACTCATCTCATCATTCCATCCTCCCTGTCTTGCCCCCAAATAAAGGTTTATATTTCACATAGACCACAGTTTAATTTTTTTTTTTTTTGGCCTGTTTGGATGACCGATAAGGACAGATGAATACTCAGGCTCTGTTTCTTAGTTACACATCATTTTTCTCAGCTTTAGTATGCAATAAACATTGTGACACAGGATGGGAAAACAAGCTGGTTTACTGCAGAAATAAATTTTGGCTTTAAGTTATTTGGATGAAGACATCTTTTTGTAAATTTGTCCTCATTTTTGGGTCATTTATTTGAAGCAGATTTAGGTTGCTGAGAAGCTTAGAAAAATGTCTAAAACTACGAGGTACACTTAAAACTTCGGTAGATTAAAAGAATACTATGAACAGTTGTAGTCACCCAATTGTCTGAGCTAAGCTGGTTGCAGGAGTTAATGTGATTGGCACAGGAGCAAAAAATGATACTTTATTCTAGCCTCTTGCCAGAAAGCTTATTAAAATAATTGTTACAAAATTCTGAGAGGAGGTTTATTTTAGTACAGTCGTTAATAGTGGAGTGTTTCCCGAGGCTTCCTACCTCTGCTGCTCTTCCAAAGTGGGTCATTTATTCCCAGGAAACATTTGGCTCTTTACTTCAGCAACATTGCTCTTGTCAATGATTTAAATGGGCTGTAAACATGACTGACTTTGTGAGGCTTGTATATGAAGTTGAAACAATGGAACAAAAGTCTGCACAAAACTAAGTTAACTGAAATCTGAGCTACCTCAGGGTATGTACCCTGCATCAGCGTCTCCACAAGCTTTCTTTGGAAAGCTGTAGTTGTTACATTTGACATATTACTGCATCAATTTCACCCTATTACTAAAGGGCTGGGAAGTGTCATGTTGATCTGGTGGTAGTTACCAAACTGGGGCTTATGGAAAAGTTGACTACAGAGTTATGCTGACTTGCTTTTTATTTCCAGCTGCTGTTTGAAATTCCCTATTGATGGACAAGTGAGTCAAGGAGGCAGCTAGTCAGGCTATGTCACCACTACAGAGATAGTCAGAGCTTGCTCTCTCTCAACAGCTAGAGCTACCAGAAATAGAAAAAGGAGTTTCTGAAGGAGGAGAGAGGCAGAACTATCATAATGTCTTAGAGAAAAGAATTTCAAGTCAGCAGAGGGAGGCCTAAAAAGGACAAAAGTAGTCTCTCTCTTCCTAAGAGAACCTGGTTGTAATGATAATATGCGCATGCACACACTTCTGCCCTGAGTAACAGTGAAAACACCCTGTCCAGCCTCTAACATTGAGGGGAAATTGCTTGCATCTGTCCTCTCTTAAACAAAAGCAGTAAAGAAGCCAGTAGACTATGCGGTAACAATCAGACTTACTCCTGGCTGTCACTTGTGAACTGAAATAACTGTACTCACACTTATCCTCTGACACATCCTGGTAGACTACTAATTAATACTATAATATTGTTAATATACTATTAAGGCTAGCAGATAAGGTCTTTGAAATTACATATTACTGAGAAGGGGAAGAAAGAAGCCAAAGTCATCTCAGTGGATGATGACAGGTACTTCCGTAAAATTTTGGTAGTTTAGAGACAGCAGTTGTTTGCAGGTGAGCATGCCTTACCACCAAATGCAGCGTTTTCCTGCCCCCTGCGCCCCCAGTCCTCTTGATGTCAGGCTGAGGGAGGTGGAGAGGCAAGAGGTCAAGGATGATTCTACAGTGTCTAATCAGTGAGGAGATCCCTCACAGCAGCGTGAATTCACTCAGACATTGCAGAGTCCTTTGTATTGATGCCCTTTTGTGCGAAGATTTCAGTTTTAGTTTTGGAGTAGATTTTCAGAACCTTGTTTTTCTGACCTGTCACAAAGGCTAGAAACATTTTTATTTAGTAAGAAATGAGGTTCTCAGGTAATACTGTTTCAATATTAGGATTCTAAGAACGTTTCCCTAATTAAAAGACTCATAATAAAATCACAAGAGTTGGCAAGACCACATATCCTGTTAGTGCTCCTTTGACTCTGTTTTGCATCTTGTCTTAGGTGTAGGAAGGATGCAATTGTGTATTACTTTTTCATTACAACAGATTGTACGCACTTGGTAAAGCAGAGTTCCTCTTCCAATTTTTGTCACACATCAGGGTGAGATGAGTAATAACATGCTCAGGAAATTCTACTCAGTAATATGTACCAAAGAATCAGCTTTGGAGGTGGATTCCGCAGCAGGCAGATGGCATGCTTAGCACAAGTTGTTTGAGTAGTGGGTAGGACCGGTGAATTATGGAGATAAGGCTTGCTTTTTGAGTATGCGACAGTGAGTATATTCACTGGGGTTTTTTTGGTGGCTAGCATTCAGTGTGTCAGTTTCAACAACTGTCCTTCCTAAAATTTCTTAAAATCAGAAGGTGGAAGGAAAGTCTCTTCGGAATGGTCAAAGTGGAAATAATAGAAAATTCTCTGTCAGTCTCTCTAATCTTCTTCTAGTTCCTTAAAGGGGGTTACTTAAATTTTTAATTGCCCTTGTCCTGTCTGCTTCTATGTAATTTTTTTTAGGATGTGGAAAGGAAGCTTGATTTTTTTTGTTTTTTTTGTTTTGTTTAGGCTTTAGAAAAATCACAAGAAGGTTGGAATCCTTTCATGTAGGCTGGTAAAATTGAGAAGAGCAGAATCTTGATCCTCTGATATTTAAAACCTTTCTCACATAAACCATAATAGGGACTTTCTGTTATGATTTTGAACCATACAGTTCAGGAGGAGCTGCTTTTCCATTTTCCTTTTCTACCAAAACACTTCATTCTCTGAGTTAATTTTGAGGAAAACTTTAGGCCTTTCTCAGCTTGTTTAAACTACAGAGAATGTACTAAAAAGGAGAAAATATGACAAGAAGCTAATAAAAAAAATACTCATCTGCAAGAGGTGGTGAGGTTTTTTTAAAATACCTGAAAATGACTTTGCAAAGTTTTCCTGCCAATTCTGGGACCTAGTAGATGGATTGGGTTTGCATAGTTTTGCTTTAGGATAATATTCTCAAGGTGGAAATTCAATTTTGGGAGGTTAAAAGTGAACAAATACCCCAATAGTTCTGCCACAAACTGGAGGTGGGAAGGAATATATCCTTATTTGGGAATATAAGGGAAGCATCTCCCTTAATAGTAGATGCCGCTTACTAACAAGTACTAATTGGGAAATCATGGTTAAGGTGAGAACTTCAACAGTTTTTGGGAATATCCGGTGATGAGTAAATTTACCGTCTGCTTTTATGAAGTAGAAGAGTTTTTTTGCTGGGGAATCAAAAAAAAAAAAAAAAAACCAAACAAACCATCAACCCAAAAAAACTCAAGAAATCACCAATGCAGTTGATCTTTGAACAAAAAAGCCACTGTTTCCCGTGATTATTTTTTAGCGTATCTTTTATTGGCCACACTAAATAGAGGATTTTTTTTTTCTTTGCAATGTTGCTTCATTCTCTGGTCTATTAGTCAGAGTCTAGGAGTGTTGTGACTCACTGTTGATTCAGCGTATGAAATGGTTTGGCATTTTTCTTTTGTTAGTGGTTTCTATTTAAGATCTTTATCCTCTTTTTCTGGGGACTGAGTGCAGCATCACAAATGTAGATAACTCTATTGTTCAGGTGCACCTTGAYTGGCATGCTGTTCAGGGGAGCGGGTTAACTGTCTTTTTAAGTCTGCATCCATCATGGGACAAATTGCACAAGTGGTTGTTGTAGCGCACCTGATGAGGGGAGGTTGCCAATGAATAAGAACAAAAACATCAGTAGAAAGACTACAAAGTAGATTTAAAATTGTGCTGGTCTACCACCCAAATGTTTCAGATTTGGTGAGACTGCTGGCTTTCTAGCCCTAAAGGGAGGCTTAGTATCAGACAAAGAAGCAGTTCCTTCTCTAACCTGCCCAGGTGTTTAGAGAGAACAGTGCTGGAGAGCCTTGAAGTACTTTGTGATATAAATTATTTCAGAAAACTAGTGGAGTTATTCTCTTAAAAAGAAACTAGACATTTCTGTCAGCAGTGTTCTCTAATCAAGTTGAATTGAGTTTGAAAAGTTTTAGGTTACTGTACAGGTCTGCTGTGATTGAGTGGTCTAACAGACCCACTGCATCTGGTCACTGCTGAAGCTGTCTGCAGCTTGATCTATCTTGTCCTTATAAGAGTTTACAAAACATCAAAGTAATCATGCATAGTTTAAAATAAACTTTAATGCCCTATTCAGGGGAGGACTTTCAAGTAAGACAGTAATTAGATTTTAATTTTAATTTAATTTATTTTTATCTGTTGACATCCATGTGCAGATGGAACAAATTAAATAGAAATAACAGAAAGCAAAGCACCATAAAAAAACCTAGCTGGCCAGTAATCCTCTAACCTTGTRTTTCCAGTGTTTGTTACCCTATTTGATACAGCTGTTAATCTATATGAATACAGTTTGGGATATGTTACAATTTGGGAATACTTCCTATGCACATCTTGTGATTTCTGTCTGATATTCCAAAGTTAAATGAAATCAGTGTGTTACAGAGGGGTTGCCTTTGTGAGATTTACCTGCCACTTGTTAGCAAACTCATCCCTCCCCAGCTAGTTCAGCCAATGGCATTGGAAATAGTAACTGTTGGTAAGGATTACACCACCTTAGGACAGAGAGTTGGCTAAAGGCAGAACAACTGTCTTGCTTCTACCTCTTTTTGTAGAGGCTGTATGATAAATGAGAAATCACGAATAGTACAATGAACTCTTTTTCTGTCCATTATTCCTGTTTCTCAAAAAGGTCCCAACAAGCAAAATGGGAATTGTTGGATGGGAGAGACAGTAACCTGAGAAATCAGCATGTCTTGCTCAGTGCTTGCAAAACAAGGACAGAAGGAGCAAGTTTCTGAAGTTCACCCTGTCTGGTTATTCTGTTCCTGCCTCCTGGTAGCTCTGGCCATTTCCTTTCTGCACTCTCCCTAAAGATGGCAGAGTGGAGATACTTTACCTGAGGCCTAAATGGTTCTTGCAGTGCTCTGTGCCCACTGATTCACTGTTGCTAGTGATATATGTTAAGAGCCATTTAAATGTTTCAGAGTGATTTCAAGAATTTATACAAAAAATCTTGGCTACTTCATGTATAATTTTGGTAAAACGCAAAAGTCTGATGCAAAATTTGAAGTTAGCATTTTGGGGTCTTATTTTCTGTATAACCAACTCAGGAGGCTTTTACATATGTTTCTAGTGGATGAGAGTTCAAAAAGTTTCTTAAGTATTAAAGTTTTGAAGCTTTTAGAGAGAAGACTTCTAAGGCATACAGAGAACAAAAATAATAGCTCATTTGACAGTCCAAGAGGAAAGAAACATCAGTACATAGCATTTTATATGTAATCTTGACCTCTATTCAGGATAGATCAGTTACTTAACTGATACTATAAAAAACGTGTCATCTGTAAGAACATCACATTTAACTGTCCACAGCAACACTTGCATTTAAGTTGTACTCTTTCTGCATATTACCACATGCATATTACCCTATGCAAACCCTGTTGCTGATGTGAGAAGAGTGTAACTGAATTCCAAAGTTCTTGGGAACAAGATGTGAGCGGCTTGGCTTTGCTGCTGCTCCATCGTGCAGTTCACTTGAATTTGCTTATCACAGTTTATCAGCTTCAACGCTTTCCTGCGAAAGTGTTGTTTGCAACCACTGTCTGCTAGATAACTTGTAATTCTTACATAGCTGCCAAAATGCTTTGGAGGGAAATATTCTTGCTTGGCTCGGCTAAGTTTTGGTTAAAATAGGTCTTGCAAGCTTCTTTGTGAGTTTCTGAACAGATCTTCATATTAGATGTTTTGTGGGGGAGGGAAACTTGTCAAATTCTTTAAAACCACAGATCTCT
The DNA here is from genome assembly GCA_030449065.1 of Oceanodroma leucorhoa. NCBI lineage: Eukaryota > Metazoa > Chordata > Aves > Procellariiformes > Oceanodroma > Oceanodroma leucorhoa. The sequence goes on from JASVER010000008.1 coordinate 6,480,806, forward strand.
CTAAACCACGGTCTTGGAACTAAGCTTCCTCTGTTTTTTCTTTGAATCTGAAAAGAAAATCAGCCCTGTTATGGGAAATCAGACCTGACTTTTCTATAGCTGCATTAAATTAGTTCACATTGAGTGCACAGTGCGTGTGCTACCCTGGCATCAGGAGGCTTCACCTTTGCTTCAGCTTAATAGGACTTTGGACAGGTCATCAGCTTGTCTGTTCCTTAGTTCACCCTTTTCAAATATATTTATATCAAACAATTAATGATGCACTTGTGAAGCTTAGTTCATGTTTGTAAAGCGCTTTGATGTTGATGCTGAGTTTTAATCTTTTTAACTCCTTGTCCTAAAGGAATGTTCTTAAAATTACCATTCCAGTCTTATTGCTTGCCCCAGGTAATGTAGTCCCTGGTGAGTACCTGTAACTTTGAAAGTCACCGCAAAAAAACTTTTGTTTTTTCATTTGCACCATAACTCGGAGTCATCTGAACAACTTCCAAATGTTAAGAAAAAAAGTCTTCCTCCTAGCTTCTAGGATTGTTTGATTTAAGTTTGGTAATAATTTGCAATGGTTYGCTATTGTCCAGTCTAATTAGTTTATGGTAAGAGTTTTGATGTTTGAAAAGAAGCCTGGTTTCTTTTTGATTTAAAAAAAAAGAAGAAAAAAAAAATCAGTATTTCTAGAATCTTTTTCATCCTTCCTGCTTCATACTAATGACAGTAAGAAAATGATTTATCCTCTAAGAAGTCAAACTGAATGTGTGAGTCAGTCTTAGAATGTTGAAACTGTTTTAAGAGTCTGTCTGTATATAGGGTAAAAGAAGTATGAAACTTAAGAAGGAAAAAGAAATTCATAAGAACAGCAAGATACTGTGAAAAGTTTGCCTTAAATTCAGCCATAGCAGTATGATGTAGAGGCCATCTCTGCAAAAGCCTCAGGTATTAGTTGCACAATTATTTTGAAAAAAAAAATTGCAAAAATTGCAGTTTAAGACATTACAGTACAAAAATGGAGTCACTAGAAAGGAACATGTGAACACTTTTAATCTGCTTCAGTGGCAGTTGGATGTCTTAGCTGAAACTGATGGGAAATGTATTTTGAAATAATGTGGAAGGATTGGTGTAGGTGAGTAGCGCTCAACTTTTGCTGTCTCTGAGTTGGGACTGTGACAAACTTCCCTCTAATAGGGCAAAGGAGGAAAGTTAAGTGTTGGTAAGCATGAAGAAATCTTTAACTGCTTGAGCTTGGTCAGTAACAGTAGTGAAAATATGGCATCCATAAGCACAAGAACCCACCATGAAGGTCAAATACAATATATAACTGTTCATCAGAATAACTCTGAACAATCCCACTTGATCAGTCTGTTGCACAGAGTATCTGTCAAAGACCTTGGAAAGCTTGGTTTCTGTACAGTTTTTTATGTGGAACCTTGTCTTTTAGAAAAAGATTTCTCAGGAAGCAGCTGAGAACAACTGGAATGGGAATAGAAAGTCTGTATACAGAAAGAAATAGAGAATTCCTTGTAAAGCTTTTTTAGATATTCCAAAATGAAGAACCAGAAGTGGCCAGCAGTCCAGGTCCTATAAGGCACTATTAGCAGTGAGACTTAACCAAGACTCACTCATTATTTATTTCTTAGAACAATAATTTAAACAGAATCCTGAGTGAATGAAGTGGATGTTACCTGAGGGAAACTAGTCTGTTGATTTTCAGTATTTTCAAGAAAACAAACACAGAAGTCACCATAGCCTGTGTTAGAATGCACTCCTGTCTGTTGGCAGGATTTCCTTAGCTTCCTGGCTGATAATGTACCGTTCATTCTGGAAGGTGAAATTTCTGGATAGTCCCATGACTAACCTTATTGATGTGAAACACTTAATGCTGTATTCTTTCTTAATTCCTTACTGACTCTGAGCTGGATGACCAGAAGCTGATTCAAGAACTTTTCATTCTCCACTGCTGTACTGCACAGATGTCCCTGCTCACACTGAAACTGAAATTGTATTGTACTAGGTGCTGTACAGACATGAATTAGGAGTCCAACCCTGTTACAAAGAGTTCACAGTCTGCAGTGATGACTTGTGGGGTGGGTGACTTGAGTGTAAGGTAGCGGCATTGTTTCTGTATTAAAGATGAGGAAAGCATATCACAGGCTGATTGCTCAAAATTGTACATAAAGTCTGTGGATGACTCAAGAACGGAACCCAAAGCAACTGCCTTTACTGATGACTGCTTTGTATTTCCAGTGGTAAGAGAGATTATATGTAATATCTGATGTTAAAATACATCTTCTAGACAAGATTTTTTTCCTAGTATGTATGAGGAAAATTTTCCATGTAATGCTATTCCTTAGAATAGCATGTTATGGTGACTAAATAGATGTTTTAAGAAAAGTAATAGGACAAACCCAGAATTATTGTTCAGCCAGTCTGGATGGGGATCATCTGGAATATTGCTTCAGCTGCCAGCAAGAGTTGACTGAAGAGCAGTTTCCCATCTCCTCTGTAATCTGAAAAGTTCAGAAAAATATTAATGTTGACACAMAGTGATGATCCCTAATCAGTCCAACTACACTTCTGCAGAACCTCATGGGAATAGTAGCTGAGAAGTCTTCATACCTTTATGATCATTTGTCTTTTCTTTCCTGTGCAGACTATGGATTTCATGTCATGCAGTCTGCCACAGGCAGGGAACAGTGCTGTGCCTAAAGGGGGCTACGGGTAAGTTTCAAACGTGACTTGTGGTTTGTTACATATGAAGTATCTAAACCAACAAATTTTAGGGGACACTAAATAAACAAAACCTATGATTTCAAGCCTTTTGATGGAGAAAATGGAAATGGAGAAAATGGAAATGGAGAAATGGATATTTTCCTTTTTTTTTTAATGAGACAGTATTCCATTCAAAGCGTATTAAGAAACTTCCATGCAAGCCTTCCTTAGCCAAAATTACTCTACTAGTAATCTTGCAAGAAGTTAGCTTTTTCTATCCAAACAGACCAGAGGCACAAGGTGTCTTTCAGAGTTCAGTAGGATACACTTTTCCTCTGAAGAGAGCCATGTTGGGGGGGAAAAGCAGGCAGATGTACAGACAGATTTAGTTCTGGCTAGGGACATGTCAGTGTTAGCTCTTGTTATTCTGTTTTACACGTGGAGCTGTCATGTCTCTGAATTGCTTGTAGATTAGGGAAACAATAGGATAGAAACCCACAGTATTTCTCAACTCTGAGAATTAAAGTATAGTTAGTTCCGCAAATGGGCAATTTTCAGACATTGCAGTACAAACAACAAAATATGCTGCCTTTGTCAGTGTTTGAGATACAGCTCAGGCTTGAGTTCTAGGTCAGTTATTAGTTTACTGTTGTGATTTTATTTTTTTTTTTGCTGTTGTTGTTTTTTGTTTCAGTGTAAGAAAGAAAAACGAAAAACATAATCCACCCCACCTGAAACCAGAAAGCTGGGACATACTTCCACAAGCACTGAGCTGGGCCTTTGTAAAGATACACTTGTGCGCTCGCACTGGGATTTAGATCTGCAGCTGAATCCGGCTTCAATCCGCCCACAGAAGTAAACTTGTGCCTCTTCACTCAGACACTCCTTTGTGAGAGAGAGCCAGCCTTTCAGGTGCATTTGGCTCACAGTGTGGAGGGTTCATTTTGGAGCAGTTCCAAATCTGTATGCACAGTAACATGTTCCTGTAAGATGTTTTGTTTTATTTTTGGGTGGTAGATCCAACAGTCACTTCTATATAGTGAACCAAGAGGATCTCTAGCAACTCTAACCTGGCAGGCAAGAAGGAGCAGCTGCACCTTGTTTTGTTGGCTTTCCTCCTCTGTTTCAGGAGACTTGGGAAGATGGATCCTTATCTCAATGTGCCATATGAAATCCTGTTCTTTATATTAAAGCAGGCAGTGAAGAAACAGAATAAAGTGGGAATCTGTAAATCAAGCTGCTTGAGCCAAGGTAGAAAAACAAAACCTGTATGTACAAGGCATAAAATATGTGGCCCTCAATGAACTTTGAAGTCTTGGAGCAAACAAAGCAGCTTGTTGCTCCATGCTGCTTCCAGAGTCAGTCTGCAACATGTAGTATTGGGAAGGTGGTTGGGAGCTGTACACTCTGAACAGTATGCAGTGGAGATGGTTTGTAAAATGAGTGGGGATTATCTCCCTATGCAAGAGTATCATAGTGCTGAGCAGCACTGCAGCAAGGCAGGGGCATCCTGAATTGTACTATCTACCATGCCAGGAAACTCCTGGACTTTTCTTAGGCTTTGAATCTGCAAACGGATAAGCTTGTGTATAGCCCTGCTGATTACAGGACCTAAGTGTGTAAAAAGTACTTTGCTACCTCTTTCATTCACTGAGGATTTGTTGCCTGTCACAGAGCAGCATGTTTGGAGTGGTCCAGCTGTACTGAAACTGCAGAACCACATTCCAGCTTCCACAGTATGGTCGCTGGCCTCTAATGTTAAGATCCAGGTGTAAGATTTATGTGGGGACATTAATTTCAACATTTTTATTAATAGAGGCTATTTATTTGTGTCTGTATTAGTGCACTAACTTTAATAACACTTTTTTTTTTTTTTCCTTCGGGTAGTGTATCACTTGGTGCACAAGATCATCGCTTGCAGTAAAATCTGCACAGCTTCTCAAAGTAAAAATACTGGGTTTTTTTAAGAAGTAGGTTAATAAGGGTGATCATAAGTACATATGTACATACATAAGTACATACAGGCTCAGGAATGTTCTCTTTGTATCTCTGACTTCATCTAAGTCAACAAGAGCTAAAGTAGGAAGTGAAGAGAGGAAGTCGAGCACTACCTGCTTTAGGTGTTTGGCACAGAACAACGCTGACTTCAGTGGAATGGTTCTAATTCTTAGTGCAGAAGGGAGACCTGCCGGACCGATCAATGAGCCTGTTCTGCCTGGATAGATACTCTGGAGTCTCTTTTGTTTCCCTTTTTTCTTTTCCAGCTCCTCTAGGATGTGGTTAATTCTACAATGTTGCAGTGTGGCTACAAGGGCAATTATTGTTTGTGTGAAACTGGAGAGAAGTGGGTGGTTAAGTCTGCTTCACATGTAATTAAGTCTGAAATGTCTCAGAAGCACTAATTTTAAGCTCTCTTATTGGTTTAGGCCATAGCCATTTGTTACATAAAAAGGCAAAGGGTTTTTTTGTCCTTCAAATGATTTTCTGTGGAAATATGAAAAAAAAAAAAAGTGTTCTTCAAAGCATCAAGACAGTAATACCCACTACAGACTCCTTGTCCTGCCAAAATAAATTAGTTAAGAAACCCCAAACCATTTTTTGAATGGAAAACTTACCTAATCATCCTTTTTTGTCCATTGGTGAAACAAGCCATGCCTACAAAGTTCATCCTGTGGGTGACTATTTCACTATTTGTGTTCCAGAGATGGACTTTTAATGTCAAGTTAGTCATGCAGAAGCTTAAATTTAAATTACACTCAGGAGCGTGTCGTTTCAATATATTTTTCCTTGCAGAAGATGGTTTAAGAAGTCATTTTCTCCTGCCTTTACCTTGCAAGTTTCCATGTCTTTGTGTATATTGATGCAACTCTTTCTGGGCTGCGAGTGTTGCAACCAGTTTTGATTAAATGAGATGGATTTCAAAGTACAAAAACTTAAAATATACTAGATGGGGGGGGGGGGGGGGGGAGTGGAAGTAACTCATGTGGAATTGTTGGTAGGAGTATTTTTGTCATGCTTGGTCCATCAGTGAGAACAAAGGAAACACCAGACACAAATTTAGCTTAAATAAATGGAACCGTGTCCAGAACTAAAATATCAAAACTTCTGTATTTTGAAGTTGCCGGGGGGAGAAGTCTGTTTTATGCATTCCCTGCCGGTGACCTTTGGACACAGTGCATATGTCATGGAAGTTTGCTGGTTCCCATCACAAAATACATGTTTTGGGCTGCTTCAGCAAAGTGCAGAATGTGTATAAAGACATTTAAAGCTGACCCACTGCCCTGAACAATTGCTGTGAAGGAATGGCCTTGCACCTGCTGGTCCATTGCAAACAAGAATAGATGCGGGTGGTCAATGCCCTTGCTTTTCTTGAGGAACCTGTGAATGTTTGTGGAAATGTTTAAGAATCCTCCAGTTTAGAAACATTCCTCATCGGAGCACAGGAAACCTAAGGGTGAAGGGCCTATTGCTGAGAAATAGAAACTGAGCTCCTCCCTTGGGGATAGGCACAACAGCTGGACCRGGAGAATGAAAAGTGAAACTATTATTGTCACTTCAGGAATTTCGACAAAGTTGGTGACAAACAGCAATTTGAAGTTTTACCTGAGTTTGGACTTAGAGCTGGCTCAATTCTTACAAATTGTTATTCTGCTTTCTGCTGATGCAGCTACAGCAGTTAATGACTGAAAACACAGGAGTCAACAGGCGGTGAAAAGCCTGTCTGCAGACTGTGCTGCAGCGTGCCCAGCACTGAAATAGGTATGTCATTTCAAAGTTATTTCAGTTCAAAGTTGCTTTTTTATTAAACCATCTGTGAAAATGTATTAAAACATATATTTATTCCTTTTTAATGTGGTGTTTGAATTCCCAACAAGCTAGATAGAGACCTTTTATATTAGCTAGCTTTGAGCCTGGATGGGTTATGCTGATGCTAAGTTTGACTGATGCTAGTAAATGGCCTAATTTCCCCTGCGTTGCAGCCTTCATAGAAGTTACTTTCACCTTTATATGACATTACATGCTGATGTGGTGATACCAAAATGTTCACTCAACACGGATTATGGAATTAAGCCTAAGTGTCATAAACAGAATTGAGTTGATAATGTTCCACCTAATAGAAGGACAGCCCTACAAAGGTGTCTGCAAACCCCAGTTCTGTAATCTTACAAATACCTCAGAGACATTAATYGCTCAGCCTCTGGGGGGTGGTGGCTTCTGTTCCTCTTCTCTCCCCTGGCAGAACTGAATAAACCACTGAATATATTTCCAAGAAGACAGTACTACCAAAAGAATATGAGTGAGATGGCAAGTAAAATGCATGATAAATAACTGGAAAGGTGCAAGGGGCATGATCAATAACAGCAGAAGGCAGGAACTGACTGTGTCTAGAAAGCCAGCCCTGGGGTTTATTCATTTCCAGAGCGCTCTGCATACCTGTGTCGCTTCTCCTGTAGTGCCCTGCTGTTCCCTTGCACAGTTCCTCAAAGACACTGACAAGTTTGAGTGACAGGATGGGGTATGGGGTTTTTTGCTTTGTTTTSCCCCCCACCCTGTCTCCACAGTGTTAACTTTCTGAATTTGGTGCAATAGAAGCAAAGACTTCATGGAAGAAAGTTTAAGTAGTGAGTGATTTTTTTTTTATGAACTACACTATTTGATTTCAAGGAAAATTATTATTTGTTTTTTCTGGAAATTTTGCTACAAATGCCTGCCATCAGATTACTGAATGACCATCCACTCAGCTGATAAGTCAAATTAAATACGTCATCAGTGTAACATCCAGAAGCTGAGAGAAWGGCATTTTTAGCTGTTGAGAGAGCTTGGATGACGAAGGTCTGAGGAATCTAGGAGCCAGATATACTAACATTCATTCAGTATCTTTCCCTTTACACCAGCACAAGGCTTTTTGAAAAATGAAGCCAAACTAAAGGAAAGGAAAGGAAGCCAACTAAAGTCTGAAGCCAGAACAACAGTTGTTGAAGCTTTTATAACAACAACCCTTTGCTACCACTGACATCCTTGAGTTGCTTTCTGAAGCTTTCTTGCTGATCTCCATCTTATTTGAGCTGTTTCGTCTTCTGCTCTCTCATGCCAACCCTTTGTTTAGCTAATGTATTTTGACATGGTTTCCCAGAAAGGAGTTAATCCTAAAACCAGAAAGTACTTGGAGCATGTGGGCACCATTACATTGGTATAGATATGCTTGTCTTTTGTCCCTTCTCCAGCCTGGGTCTGTTCTGCTGCTTAGATGGGACACTGCTTATACAGCACCTAGCAGTGGCCCATGTTGTTTTTTGCGTGTCAAACCTTCTCTAAGGAACAGTGCTCCAAGCGATGAAGTGGGAGGGGTAAGATGGAGTGGAGAAGATTGAAACTTTCATTTCTCTTTGTTTTCTTGCAGGTTTGTGGGTGTGAATTGATGATGTTGTGGAGCAGTAATGCAGGAAAGGGAGAGGACAGAGCGAGGGAACTGTGGACTTCAGGGCAAACGAGAGGAAGCAGAGCAGTAGGAGAAAAAGGACAATGTCTTATTTAGATTCAGCAGCCACAATATGCAGATTAGTGTTGGAAGCATCCTCCTATATGTTCAGCCCAGAAAAGGGAGAAAAAGGTATTTATGCCAAACACAGACTCATCTTTGAGCCCAGCTCACTCAGATTGTTTGATATCTTGTCTTTTAGGCACTGAAGATAGGTCACGGCATTCTTGGGAGAGTAACGTGCATTGGATGTTCAACTTTCAGCATGGAAGGAGAAGCACTGGGAATAGTTAAACATATGCAATTCTCTTCTAGGAGTAGAATTCATTCAGCTTCTCACCCAGGAAATGTTCATTTATGCTGTTTGCTCAGGCAGGCACCTCCTGAGGGCACAGTTTCAGCTGACCGATGTAACCAATCACATGCCATTCTCTGACAGCACTTGTTCTTTATCAGCCCATTAAGCATGGGCTTTCAGCCAGTGAAAACATCAGATATTTGGCAAAGCATTTATAATTAGTAAGTGTTGTGGCAGAATAATGGAATCTGAGGTCTCAGAAACCATCAAGTGTGTCCTTTTCCAGCTGATAATCCCATGGAGACAACAAAATGGAAAGAGAAGAATACCAAATTGAAGGAGGCAGTATGCAGTGTTTCGATTCACAGCAGAGTATCTTGCAGCAATCCAGACTCTTTCCAGAGTTTGATACTCAGTGCCTGAAGACCCTGCAGAGAGGGGTATTTTCTCCCTCTACCTTGCCTGTGTTTTACAGGCATTACCGTGCCATCTTGCCTGTACCATTTGTTCCTGTCCTGTTCAGAAAGCTTTTTGTGTTCTGACAAGAGGGGTGCTTTCTAGAAGGGTGCAAAGAACTGAGGAAAGGACTTTGTCTGTCAACTTGTTTTCTAGCAGAGAGGTTCAATATCTCCATTCTGTGAATAAAGAATCAAGTGACAGCAGCATGATTCCATGTCAGCTTCAGCTGGTCTGCTGTGGGTCCTGGCAGCCCTTTCTCCCTGGTGTCCGCTGTACAGCCCTGCCTCTCCTCTCCTTTGCATTTATAATATTGCTCCTGTGACTGTGGTGAGGGAGCTAATCTGCCGGAACTCTAACTGGAAGGAAAAAAAATTCCAAAATAATTTATTTCTTCTTACTTTGCCAGACCTTTTCRTTATAGAGCACATGAACTTTACTGCTGGCACAAGAGAGAGATGGGGAGGGATGGACAGGCACAGGACCACAGCATCTTGGCTGAGATTCACTTAAACTTCTGTGAAAACTTACTGAAAACTCTCAGCATGTCCCAGGCCCTGGGTGCCAGGCATGTGCTTTCTCTAAGCTACAGTCTTAACTAGTACTGCTGCTGCTTTCTGATGCCTTCTTACCTCCAGAATGAAACCTGTCATTCATTTTGTGACTACTGCATCAGTATCCAGTTTAAAGGAAGCACTTCAGAGCTATGATTTAGTCCTTGTCAGGACTTGGTATGTGCACCAGTACTGTGGGCTGTAGCCTCCTTTTATTTCTATCTATCACACAAATATCTGCATACAAAGGGACAGGATTACTTCTGTTCTTAGTTTGAAGTATTGAGTGAAAGGTGCTGAGCAGATCTGTGGGATTTGCCCTGGCTAGGGATCAAAACTGTACTTGCAAGCAGTCCTTAATGACATGATGACGGTATCCTTCCCATTTAAAACAAGGGCTAAGATCATATGAAACAGATTTCTTCTAAATGCCTAGAAGGGTGGAAAGGGAGGGGAGGGGGGAAGGAGAAAAGCAGAACGCCTTATTCTTGGGTCACTGTATGCAGTGTCAGAGCCAGCAGAGTCTATACTCTTCTGCTTTTTATTTTGGTTCGGTTTGTTCTTTGGAACATGAGGGATGGTCTAGAAAGGGAAGATACTGGCTCAGCAGATGCAGGGTGTGCGGTCCAGGGGYTCAGTTCCAAGTGCAAAAATTATTTCTCAAATGCTCATTTCTGCACTAACGCAACAGGCATGACTGGGCTGTGCAGTTACATTTAAGCTTTTCCCTCTGAAGTCTGGACAGTGTCTCCATCTGTGTGCTGCCCACAGAATCTAGGCCCAGTGCGTTTGAAGCGCGCTGAGGTGCAGAGCACCCCCGGGCTATGCTGCCACAGCAGCAGCTAATAAGTTGGAGTGAGCGCTGGAGGAGATGTCTGGCAGGTCATATGAGAATTTTGCAAAACTTTAAATGCAGGAGTGGCAGCATGGGCCGAGTACAACTATATCAGAGTAATGCAGGTGCTCTGATTACCGGCCAGGCTTTTACCATTGTGCCCATAAACTGCACTTAATGCTTTTTTTGTTACAAATGGGGTGAAGCTGTTCTCCCTGGTGAGTACTTGGCCCAGTCCTAGATGTTAGAGTAACTTCTTACAGAGCAAGCCCAGTTCTGATTTGTAGTGCTGTTTTATTTTTAGCACTTGTGGGAGATTGGCATTAGCACACTCGATGGGAAGGCAGCATTGGACAAAAAAGAATTGCAGGGGTATTTAGCAGGATAATTTCAGTACTGGTGGGTGCTGTAGCCTGTGTCTGATTAAGCCAGCAGAAAACTAGGATTATTCATTTTCCTTGCCAAGCTTGTAGCTATACCACTTTAACCTCGATATAACCAACAGCCATGTCAGGGGGGTGGCACTGCGGCTCTAGTGATAACCGTCCTTTTATGCAGTCTGGGTATTAACCATTTCAACATATACTTGCAAGACTGTGACTTTGGTGCAGCTGAACTGATCTCAGCACTGGAGACTTGTTCCTCTAAACTTTTGTCCCCTTTTCCCTCAGCACCAAGCAAGGCTGCTTCTGTACAGAAGCTTTTCCCAAAACTGAGAAGAGAGTTATTTTTCCACTGAGTGTTTTCTTGCTTACCCGCTGATTGATTTAAGGAGTTCCTTTGTGTTGCCACTGAACTGTCTTATAGCAGCTTTGAGGGTGGGAAGCCATGTGGCTTCTTTTGCAGCTGTTTTGTACGTGTTTGGCTGTTGAAAACCGATATGACAGTGTTCTAGTAAATGCCTCGGTTTCTGTTCATCAATTCTCGAGATGCTGCAGCTCAGTAGAGTCAGTTAACTTTTTACAAGACTGTAAGTTTCACTTTCAGGTTCTTGGATTTGCTGCCTTTCCCTGATGCAGTGAATGGTAGGGTGCTTGTTTAGATATAACTTTTCTTCTCGAGTTTTGAACCAGAAGTAGTAATCTTAAATCTTTCTATGTAGTTTAAATAAATAAAAACTTGCTTTCATGAAATAAAAAGATGTGCATGTTGAAATCAGAAGAGGTCCATTTTGAAAAAAAAAAAAAAGATTTTAGAAATATCTACTGCTATGACATTTTGTAATTGGCTCACAATTTCAGCTAACATTTGTAGCCTTTTATTTCCCAGTAGGAAATTTCTGAGCAAACCTCGCTTTGTCCCAGGCCCATCTCCTTGTATTCCTCCTTGCTGCTTATAGGTATAGCCTGATTCATTCTCCTTGAGGGAGTGGATGGAAATACTAATGTCTTCATAGTTGTGGGAGAAAGCAGGGGGAGAAAACAGGAGCAGAAGCAGAGACAACTTCATTAAGTGAAAGCACTAGATAAGCTGTGGGATAAATAATGAGGCAAAAATGATCAGGTAGGATAAGAGGCAAAGGCTTATTTGAATGGGGACAACCTTGTTCCAGAAAACGGTTGATGAAGAATGGATCACAGGAGACCAAATGCTCCAGAGAAATAAATCCACTGGTGCCTAACTTATAAACATTCTACCTCTGCTACACTGATATCACTAGCCATAATTCAGAACTCTGTTATAATTCCACCCTTAGAATCAGATCCAAACCCAGCGTGCTGTCTGGAGAGCTGCTCAACTCAACACACAGTATTTAAAATCTGTAGAAGTAAAGCCAAAAGTGCATCTTCAGGGCCCAACAATTGTTCAGCAGAATTGCGCATTCATGATCACAGTTTTGAATTTAGGAACTCAAATTCTGCCATAATATCACTTTATAGACCTATATTTCTCACCCTACATGCTAGGGTTTTTTTTTTTTAATGTCTTATGAGAATGGAAACCTCATCCTATGAAAGAAAAACATGAACATAAGTTGTGTAAGTCTTCCTGATTTATCAAGTGTAAGCTAATAAAAAGCAAATATGCATAATATATGGTGAAAGGAAAAAGATACTATTACTACCCATCTCCATGCTTCAGTTCTCAGTTTTAACGTGCTTTGGAACAAGATGAAATAAATATCTGTATAACGTAGTTGTGACTGAAGGACAGCAAGGAAGTAGCTAGAGAACGTAACCTTATACTGTAATGCACCATCAACAGAAAGCAGGAAAGGTGATTGTGAATTTCCTTTGTATTCAGGTTTTTTCCTGTCCATAAATTCCTTGTGAATCTCTGGTAAAGAGGGGAACTACAAAATGAGGCAGTCTTTTAAAACTGTACAATGCTTCTGGCAGTGATGCATCAGTATTTGTGTAGGAATTATTTTACCAGAAGTACAGATGGGGGAGGGAGGGATACATGCTGTATTATTCCCTCACAGAAAAGAAAAATCAATCCATTCTCATAAATAATATACAAAATTCTCAGCAAGATCTAAATTCAATACACTTAAGATGTCACCAGGGGTTCTACTCCTGACTGGCCAAAGAGCTGGCTGGGGAAAGGCTTTATTTGGTTCAATTGCTGGCAAAATCTGGGTGGACCTGATCACCCTTACTGTCCATCACAGCCTCTGGAGAGAGGACAGTTTGTCTCTCTGGATAGCTGAACGGTCAGTAAGACGCTGCAGTAAGACATTTGGGGAGGGCAGAGGGTTGCTCCTACCTACTTACTCTAGGAGATTAAGCAAAMCAGCCAGATGGATGGACTCTAGTGGTATGTTCTCTACCTTCAACAGAAAGAATGCCAGACTTGTATAAACACAGAAATTGCCTAGTTTAATTCAAGAGTTGACATTGTAGTGGTTTGATTAACACTAAAAGAAGTATAATGGGCCAAGAGCTTTAGTGTTCAAATTAAAAATGATAGCAGGCCTTGTTTACTGAGGTTGGGTTGGGAGTTTTTAACCTGCAAATCCAATGTTAATTGCTCCATTTTGGATCTGTCTTGCCACTTTTCCTCTGTATTTGCAGAGCAAGATAACTGAGCTACAGGTTGTTATGAAAAGGCATATACAATGATAATATTTTTAATTGGTTTCTGGATAACTGACTAAATCAAGACTTGAGTACATTCAAATAGCAAAATGTTGAAATTTTGCTTCTCTTGGACTTCAGTGCCTTTATCAGAAGTTTCATTGATTGCTCCATAGCCTTGTTTCTGATGTTTGCTTTTAATTTCTGCCTTAGAATGTTGTAAAAGCATAGGATTTTAAATCTAGCAGTATAGGGAAAGTCAGTAGATCCTAGGCTTTCCATCAAGTGTAGTTAGTTTAATGTTTGTACTGATTCTGACACTAATTGTCTGTGATGGCAAACTAGGAGCACACAGGCTCCTTAAATGGGTATGCGTGTTCAGGTGTTCCTCACTGAACCTCCTTTGAGTGCGAGCTTGTTGGGTTTTGATGGGGGTTTTCTTATGATTGCTGAAGTAAGTCTGTTGCTATTTGTGCTGCTCCCTGAGTGGTTAATCTGTTGTTTATCAACAGAAGTTGTGACAGATCATTAATTTTCCAGGGCTAATTAAGACAGGGCATTCTGCTTCTTGGGTGATGAGTGCAGTGGGAGAGCAGGTAGGCTGTTAACAGCAGACCTTATGGAACTGCATCTTCCTATGAATTTGTCCTGTGTTTCTGAACTCCACCTCAAGTCTTGTGTAAACTCCTACATAGATGTACTTTTAGCTCCCTCCCTGCCTAGCCTCCTACTGTTGTCATGCACATGTGTGCACACACACACGTATGCCAAAAAAGCCACCCAAACACACGCCCTCAACACTCTCCACCATCTTCACCTACTTTTATTTAGCTCGCCCGCAGGGCAGGGAGCAGCATGTCCTATGGCTGGTTAAGAGCTAGGTATATGCTGGCTGTTGCCTCCCAAATATGAGGTGGGCCATCCCAAACAAATCTAAGGTGAGCTGTTTGTACTTTATCCTCTGAGATTAGGTGGGTGGAGAAGAACAGAGTAGTTTCCCCTCTCTTCACAACTGCAGGTCTTCAAAGGGCTGGAGGCAGCAGATAACTCCGGTATTTCAAGCTTTGTAGCAAACTGGATTGGAATTGACCAACCCATTGAAGCCTTCATGGCAGGAATAGGAGGCAGAAGAGGCAGCACAATAACATGAACTTCATTTTCTCAGAAAATCAAGACAAACAATGCACCTTTGCAAAATTCTGCTATGTGCATAAGCAGCTGCCTAATTTAAAGCAAGGGAGCAGTTCCACTGAAATTTCCTGGCTGTCCCATAGGATCGCAATTCTGCCTACACTGTATTTCTTCTCCAGCTGTTTTCTATCCTAGTCACTCTTTCTAAAGTAAGCTAACACTTCCAAAAAAAAAAAAAGGCAAACAATCCCTTCCTCATCATTTTCTAGAACTGAGTATGTTGCAGGTGATTTTAATACCAAGTGCCCTTTTGTTTAGAAATTAGTCTCTTCCTTATCTCCAGGCTGCCAGATCTGTGAATAATGGACTTTTTTCCCCTGTACTAGAAACTTCTTTTAAAGCTATTCAAAGAGACCTTGGTAAATATTTCTCTGTCAGGCAGTAATTGAATAAAGTCCCAAGTTGCTTGATGCTGTCTCTCCCTTTTCCCTTGAGTTTTTTGTATCTATTGCTTTTTGCCTATAAATAACACAGAGATAGCTAGAAAGGGAAACCTTTGTTTGAGAGGTGATATCGTCATCTGGCAGCTACCCAGTAAGGCCCTATTGGCTGTAAGTCAGTGCTGAGCTTCCCTGAGAAAGTCTAATGTTAGTTTAAAAAAAAAAAAAAGAAGAAAAAAAAAAAAACAAACCACAGTGTCTTGTGTTTGCTGTTTAAAGGAAAAGGAACAGAGAATGTTTTATCTTCCTATATAAGCAGGCATGGACAGACTTTAATGCTGCAGCTGAAAGCACTTCTCAATCCCTTTTACCACTGGAGATTATGTAGAGCAGTGGATGGTACTTAATGGCAGACAGACGAGAGCCAAGCATCCTGGCAGCTGGAGCACAAAGAACGTTCTAGGTTTTTGCCTGTGCAGTGAGCTCCAAGGGCGGGGAGTAGAAACTTCTCAGTACTCCGTGCATCTGCTTGAGTCTAAGCCTGTATCTCCCTTGACTCTGTGCTTCCGCTGCAACACTGCAGGTAAAATGAGAAACCCAGTAGGCCAGAGCTTTGTGATGTTCACCTATAGCTATAGGATGTCTTTCATGCTATTGTAACTGCCTCTGTAATCAAAAATAACACAGCAGAAAACTTGTGTGCCTATGTGCAGACCACAAAATATAAATGAGTCTTGATTTAATGGTTGAAAACATAGACGTCAGCTTACTGCCACTAGGTATTTTTACTTGCCCATGCCTAGGAACTGAGATTGTGCAATAATCTGTTCTGGTCAACAAGGCATCCAAAACACTCTAACTACTTTTCCCACATCTTGTCCTGTTGTTTTCTTAGTTACATTCATGCTATTTTTCTAAAACATCCTGATCTAGTTAGTATTACTTCATCACATATTAGGATGTGAAATTAGGATCGTAACAATAGCATTTTTAAAGATTCTTGAGTTCAGAAACTCCTATTAGAGTGAAATGGTCACAATGACTTTGTGAAAATGGCCTCCTTCCACCTTAAAACGTTAAAAGATGAAGTACCAAAATTAATTACTTCTTAGTCAGCTGGATTTTACTTTTTTTTGCCTTCTCTGCCTAGATATAATGCAATGGTATTAGCACTCAAACAGCCGTAGTTTATACAAGTTAATGAGTTTGACACCTTCTCTGACCTCTCTTTATTACATAGAAGCTTACCTTGGATTTTCAATTAGCTATTACCATAGATATACTAAGATTCTTTTTTTTTATTATTTTGAAAAATATGGAGGGAGCAAATAGCACAAACCTACTCTCCATTTTAGACAGGATCCCGGCCTGAAAACAACTTTGGTTTTGTAGTTTGGACGTAGCCAAGAGTTCATTGTAAATTTAGATAATTGTTTCTGTGCTCCAGGAAAGAAAAGAAAATTGAAAAAAGAAACAAACTTGGAATCAAACACTAAACCTCAAGTTGATTATTAGGCTGTAATCAGATTTGGGCATAGTCAAATAGTAATCCTTGTTTGAACTTGAACTCCTTGTTCACTACCCCATATTAAAAATCAGAACTCTGAAGCACAAATAAGGTAACATTAAGTATTTGCATTAAAATCAAATCAGTATATCCATACGATGATTTATGGCCCAGTACCTTCAAACCCTTAATGAGTTCTGTAAGCTCATCTCCAATTTACCCTCCCATACATCTTGCCCTTAATATGAAGGCAGCCCTACACCAACTGCAGATGCTTCCATGCAGTCAAGGACCCAAGTGCTGTGGAGGTTTTCTGATTGCAGTAGGTTTCTGATTACATCTAACTAGAATCAACACACAAAAGCTGCTACTGGGGAACAAAGAGGCCATATAACCCATGCAACACAAGGGCCTATATGAGTGGTTATATTTAGAGTTGACTAGAGGATGATCCTGGCTAGCCAGAGCTATATGAGCTGCCACCTCTTTTCTCCCATCTATATCATCTTTTGAATGTACCAAAGCCATTGATACTCTGATGCCTACATCTTGAACACAGCAGTAAGATGTACCCCAGGTTCTCTTATACCGTATTTTCCCAAGGCGCTTCTGGTTTGCACCAGGATGGGGGGCGGAGGATTAGAACTTAGGTGAGCTGGAAGAAGGAAATAATAGACTGGGATGAGAAGTGTCTGGAGAATGGTAGGCTCATTCTCATATCCAGAAGGTAAACAATTCTGAGGGGATGGCTTGGGCTGCTACTTGGTGTTTGAGCTAGAGATTTACAGTGTTAGTGTAATTGAAGGAGACTTAAAGTGTGGATGGATATCTGGTGTGGATGAATGTGGGTGGATTGGCTTTAACAGTGAGGAATATATTCAGCAGACACTTTGTTAATGTAAAAATACAGGTTTTTTCATTATTTTGAAATTAAATTATTGCTGCTGCTTCCTCCTTTCTGGTTAATATCACCAAAATTCCCTAGAAAAATGTTTCCCGAAGAGGGACTATCCACTTTCTGTTTCTGCTAATTGTTTTCATTCTATGAAATGAGCAGATAATTACTTGCTCAACTGAAGCATTTGGGAACACTGAAGTAGTATCTGATWCATCAGAAGGTGAAATTTGCTTTTCTTGATTGCTGTTAGGTAATAAAATGTGACTGTATAGGCTTTGTAACCAAATTCCCAGACCATGATAAGGAAATATGACAAGGCTGGGGAATAGTTGGAGTTTTAGAAAGTCTTTTCCTGGAATGATAAGGAAATAGATTTCTTTATTAAAGCTGGTACAGCTCAGGGTTTTGTAATGGTGCGTGACACTGCAAGGACAATGCTGAGACATGCAATTACATTTTAGGAATACAAAGCCCTGGCTGTTAAATGGAAACTGTAAGCTAGGACCAACACTTGATTATAATAAGGAAAAGAACAAAAATAAGCCACAGTTTCTGTAACTTCCCAGCAAGCCAGCAGAATGAAGCCCTTAACAGAGAAATTTTTCTTTGTGCAAAGCAATGCCAAGATAGGAGCATTCCCTTCAATGCTACATCAATCCCTGTCCAGAGAGAGCGAGCGCTCACTTTTGAGGCTGAGCTCAGTGTAAGCATTATGACTGGAGGAGGAGAAAGGTTCCTGTTCTTTGCAAAATAAAATAAAGTGCTCTGTGTATGTTACAGTCTCCCTCAGGATCCTCCTGGCTCTGATAAGCTGCTGTGTCTGTTGGGGGTGAATCTTCCTCCCAGTGTGTGAGCATTCCCTGGGCTCCAACTGCCCTTTAGAGGCCAGACAGATGCTCACGAGCTGTAATTGCACTTCCAGGTGTAATTGGGAGGTGGGGAGAAAAGGGGGGATGAATTCCGAGGCAGGGGCCAATTTTCTTCTATTTTTTTCTGTTTATTTTGGATATTGGAAGTAAGCCAACAGAAATCACGGGGAGTAATGCAAAGGATGTTTCTCAAATCGCTTTTTAGGAGAGAGAGAAACTGTGCCAGAAAGACTGCTGGAGAGTAGGGCACATGAGCCAGTTCAGCCTATATAAATATGAGATCTGTAGATGTGCACATCTCTCTCTTTTCAACAAAGCATTTTAGCAAAAGCTGACTAGAAGGAAGCTTCTGCAAGAAGACAGAAGGCAGCAAGAAGTCAGAGGGCAGTCGGATGGGGCAGGATGATCAGGAGACCAAGAAGCTCAGAAAGCTACTGAGAAAGGCTTTGAGAGGATTTCCCGTAACTTCCCAAAGAAGGCTTACCTGCCTCATTGCACGTACCACAGTCTAGCTGAGCTCTGTGCTGTGCAGTGCAATACCAATGAGGAAACAATAACCAAATACTATCTCAATGAATTTAAATTTGAAGTACATCCCCAGACCGCTCTTTTGGGGATAAATAATGAATAAGACTAGAGTCCATGAGAGGCGTGACAACACCCCTTACAGAAGATCTTATAAAACTCTTTGTATGTGTGTGCAGTCTGTTATGTAAGCTTATTTTTCTCCATTATAAAATGTATGAGGTTTGTATAGTGTCCTAAGAGCTGGGTAGCTTTGGTTCAGGCAAGCACAGAGTAGAAAGCTGTCAGTCAAAACTGATAAAAAATTATTTGACTCTTATATAGGACAGTTTTATTCTCCTTAACCTTCTTTTCTCAGTACATTGACTGAAAAAAATTAACCTACTTCTAGTAATATCTTGAGTAGAAACTGGTGCAGTTTCAGTGGGCAGCTTGTTGCAGACTGTATCTTGTTGTAAACTTGATATTCTATATTGCGTTGAATCATTTATCAGGAAGGAGCCTCTCAGTGTGGCAGCAGAGGTCTAGCTACTTCTGTTAAAGTCCACAGAGAATTCCCCACCTAGCTTTAATTTTGATTATGCTAAGCACTGTTACGGTATCTGAGAGAAGTCCTGTGAAATCAACAGGAGTTACTTCCTCCTGACTTAGTGGGAGCTACGGTATCTTGTTAAAGAAATCAGTGCAAACCGTGTAGTTCCCTCTAAGCTAAGGTTTATGTGGTTTGAAATTATCTGTGCTGACCATAGTGCATCACCACACAGCTGAACGCTGTAGAGCCTGCGCTGATGTTTGGGTTCAGCAGGCTGCACAGTAAATTAGTGCAAGCTAAGGCTCATGAGGCTGTTTCTCTACCGCACAGTAGCTTGATGAGCCCCTGACTGCTCTCTCTTATACTATGGCTAGTCTATTAACTTGCCTCAAAACCAGTCGGTCTGTGGCCATCCTTCTGCATTTAGTCCTTTATTAAGTCATTCATTAAAAAACTAGGAGACTGTTCAGACCATCGCAAAAAGCCTTTGTTAATAAAGTGCTGATTATGCAGCACTTTGATCAGAAAGTGTCCCAAGGAGACAAGTAGATGTTCATCCTTAGCCAGCTGCTGCCTCAGATCTTGTGCTGCCGCACAGCATGCTGCAAGGGATCTCTCCATTCCCAAGGACCTATTTTTGTTGCCGAGATGCTTCCGTGTTAAAGATATTAGCAGCTGGATGAAATTCCACTGGAAACTAGTACAGGCTTGTTATCCAAACATTTCTAGGTATCTTTCAGATATCTCTATTTACGTATTTTTGGCTTCTTGTCCTGGGCAGCACCGATACGTATTTTAAATTATGTCCATTCTAAACATGGTTACGTTTTTTGGCTCTCTAAGCTTTTGTTGGGAGTAGAACAGTTTTCTGAGAAGCTTGATAGAAAGTTTGGCACCACCGTACATACAATCAGGACATAAAACACTTTGTATGTGGTCTAATTATGGTGTGTGTCAACACTTACATGCATCTACTCTGCTGGGATTACGTTGTGTAGGCGTCACCATTCTGTTAAAATACTGCCCAGATCAGGCTATCTACAGGTGCTTTTTCTTGGAATTAGCAGTGTTATATTTATCCTCGTACGTTACAGAGCAAGGTATGCTACCGGGCAGCCTGCCATGAATGCTATAGAACAGAATAGAGAAGCAGAGTGGGTGTGATACAGTTCTTAGGATCCAAAGCTAAAATTTTGCTCCAAGC